>JAXGGA010014496.1:0-31928 GCA_038373865.1 Uloborus plumipes
CAGGTCCCCCCTTTACCAAGATCAAAAAAGTTTACCCCAATTTTTAAATTTTACAAAAAACAATTAAAACATAAAACCCATCCATACCAAAAACATATAAATCCATACCAATATTATTTGGGGTTTAAAAACATTTCAAAATCAAAGGTTCCCGGGCGTTTGCTGCCCCCCTTTTTCTAAAAAAAATTTTTTTTTTAAATATGTTTTTAATTTTATTTTTTTAATTTCTTTGTTTTAATATGCTTTCGCTTTGAATTAAAATACTGTTATTCGTCCTCCGATTTCAATTATTTTTTTTTTTTTTACAGGACAGCCCCCAAACCCCCCTGGCATGATCGCGAGCCCGGGGGTTTCCCGGGGTCACACTTGGGGAAAACTTTGGAAAAAAATCCGCTCATTTTGAAAAAGACATATTTAAATAATTCAAATCCTTTTTTTTTTTTTTTTTGAAGAAAAACAATTGGTAATCTAATTTCTTTTGTTTAAATTCGTTCCAATGTGAGAAAAACTAAATTATATTGCAGTGTGGCATCATTACTAGAAACTTATATGCATCTCTGTTTTTACCGATCTTGATTATATCGCATTTTCGAATAGATCGCGATTTTCTGCTGTCCCCTAATAACAGAAATATGAAGAGGGGCAGCCGAAGTAATAAATTTTTTAAATAAAATATATAAACCCGATAAAGGAATTAAAAAAAGTTATTTATAACTAAATATTAAATGAAAGTAATAAATATTTTAAACAAACAGAACACTTTTCAGGATTTATATTGTTAAAACAAATTTCAAAAATATCACTAATACTCATACAACCAGAGCTTTATCCTCATATTCGTAGCAAATGTTAAAATAGCATACTTGATAACCATAACAAAGATTACATAACTAACTTATCACTGAAAGTTTATTATTTTATTTTATTCTTTTCATTATTTTTTTTAATTTCGATTTAAAATTAATGATCTTTTTCCCTACAAAATAAATAATTAACAAATAAATTTATTAGATAAAATAAATAAATTAAGAACTTAAAAGATGCTTTATTTAAGGTAAGCAATGCAGAAATGTGACCAATAGTACTCTCCCATCAAAACAGGGCCTTTATTTTTTTTTATTTTATTTATTTATTTATTTATTTATTTATTTTTTTGTCTTCTGTTAATTTTAGGTCATTTAAGGTAAGCAATGACAGAAATGTGACCAATAGTACTCTTCCATCGAAACAGGGCCTTTATTATTATTATTATTTTTTTTTTTTTTTGTCGTCAGTTAATTTTTCTAAAACTTGCGACTGTTTCTGGAGTTTTAAAAATCACACGCTGAATCGGTACTTGCCTATTCCTCAAAAAGTCAACTAGGGCTTCAAGCCGTCAATACAATAAATCGGACGTCAAACGGAGAGTAAACATTTGCAAAGCTGTGTCTGAATACACGTGGAGCATTTTTATACTTTACCTGAATTTTCTTACTTTCTCAAATATGAATCAAGGTCGAATAACATATTTTTGAAACATCAAGCATTTGTTTAGGATGCCTGAATATAGACCCAAAAATTATTAGCTATACCAAATTAGTTATTTTATTCTGCGTTGCACAAGCGATGTGATGATGATTTCGCTGTTTCTCAGTCTCACACACGAAAATGTAGAGATGAAATCACCGCGGAAACGTTTTGAATTACATCACTAACAGTGTTTTAATACATAAGGAGAGGGGAAGAGTATCGTTTTTTCAATAAGTTCTAATGAATATACTTTTAACAAATTTTTATTTTTAACCAACGACAAAATTGCACTTGTTATCAATGAACTGCTCCCAGCACTAGTAGTGGCTAACCTAACCTGGCAGTTTTGTCCTTGGCGGGGCAGGATATGCATACCCAGGTAGCACAAATACCCTTTAAACGTTTTATAGACGTTTTTAAGCGGTTGTTACAACGTTAATAACCATTTTACAACCATTAAAAAACGAAGTGTGCTACTTGGGTACTAGTATTCACAATGCTTCCAAGTTAGAGATTGCCCCAACTTCAGTGCAAGAAACTTTCATTCCCGGAACGACAAAAAAATAGTTTTGGAGCAAAATATGTGGAGTAAGTATATGAAGTATTATGTGAAAGACAAATTTACAAGTTTTTTATATTTTTTCTATTACATAGAAAGTTTTATAGCGATTGAAATAACGGGAAATCAGATGGTTCGAGTAAAAAATCTGCAGCAGTTTGTTTCGGTAAAAATCGAAGGAAAAAAAAAAAAAGAAAATTGATCTACCAAATATTTTAAAAATCTTTATTAAAACGTTCTGAGGCATTTAAGTGGTAACATTTAGTATTTGGGTAGTATATATCAGTCTCAAAAACTGAAAAAGAATAACCAAGTTTCTACCGCCATTGGTTGGGTTTCCATTTTTATGACTGTCCTGTAGTTCGTAGCTCCTTTTATAAGCAAAAAAAAAAAAAAAAAAAACGTCAACGTCGAAACTTCTCATCAAAAAATTTATTTTTTTCTCAAGTAATCACTGATCGGAAAATGTGTTCTGTGCGGAAAGTAACTAAATTATCTAACATTTTTTTATTTCACATTTAAGGACATTATTGTTTAGAATATTAAGGATTCAAAAGATACCAAAAAATTATGTATAGATACAAAAGAAAAGTCCACGTTTATGGTAATAAACAATAAGGATTTCACTTTATTTATTGCACTAAAACATAGTACAACATTTTTTTATTCTTCATTTAAACTATATTTATCGATTCAAGAGCTTTTCTTTAAATTTAGATAAAAGTTTAAATGAAGTTCATGTTAGCCGATTAAAATTTTCAGAACTAGACTACCGTATAAATTCTCCTGAAACCCTTATTTTACTTATCTCTCTTTTCTTTTTGTACGTTGCTTTATGAAATTTTTTTTTACAGTAGCTTACATTCTCCCACTAAAAGTGCGTTGTTTGTTAAATGCAATGCCCAATTTTACAAAAGTAAATTTTTTACAACTGAAGAAAAAAAAATCAGAGGAATATAGCAGTAATGTAAAAATTGAAAGTTCAAGTAAAAATAGATTTAAAATCAAATTGAAAAAGCAACTTAGTCTCTTTTATTGCAATTCGGTTAACAATACCTTTTTATTAAAACGTAAAAACAGAAGACTAATAATCGACATATTCAACTGGGAACAATTATGCGCCCCTAAAATTTAAACTCAAATTTTTTTTTATGAAATTTAAAGAGAAAAGTAGATTAGCAAGTGATGTATTAAAATACATTCAAAACATTTTTATACTAATATACAAATGAAAAAATCCACGTAAATAAAGAACAAACGGCACGATTGGCTCTTTATTTGCGCTGAGAACTGTTTCCATCGACATCAGTTGATCAGTATCTACATTGGGAGCAAGACTACAGGATGCTTGCTCCTTTTTCACAACTGAATTTTCTAGTTAAATGTGGCGTTCAAGAGCCGAAACCTTTTAGGCCAACGTCCTCCCTTACTAATAAATATATTGGACTCGCTCCGATGCTTTACAGATCGAGTTGCCAGCATGTGCGTAGGCAAGCACGTGCTATGTTCATTTTTTGCTTTTTCAATTTTTTACCCACAATGCTCACTTTGTGTAAAGAATAGTCACGTGTTAGAGAGTAATCGCTTCATTTTGTAAATAATCATAATAATAAATAAATAATATTGAATAATAATAACAACAAAGTAGTTCCTCTGGTTGAGCAGTGTTTGTAAACTAAAAAATAAGGAAGAAATAAATGAAGGCATTAGGCTGACCAGTAAATAGTGGTGTACCGAGAACTCGGTAAATACTCGGTCAATTTACCGAATACTCGGTACTCGGCCAAATTTTGAGCAGGTATTCTGTCAATGCCGAGTAGTTGTAAAAATTGAATATTTTTCACGATAATGAAATTTTTTGAGAAATTTACAATTGCTTTATTCACAAAATACAACTGTGTTCTATGTATGAGTCAAAAAAAAAAAAAAAAACTCCACTTATAAAATCAATACATGAAAAAGTTAACTATTGCCTATGTCCTTTCTACGTTGCAAATTCATGAATGAGCATTATGTGTACCTGTCTTTTCCATATCACATATTAACGTATTAGTAGTTTTTAATTCAGCTTTCGACAGGAACAGTTCAATGTGATCCCTAAGATGGATATACATTGACCAATAGTATAAGACACCTTTAAAACCATTTTCCATTTTACTTTGAATCGTTTGAAAACTTAGATTACGAATTTTTTGAGCCACCATTTTTCAGAATCATGTCTTCGGTACAGTGATGACAATGTATAGGAGTAAAATTAAGTCATTTTTAATAGTTCATTTTTATAGTCGTAAGAAAAAGGTTGTGATTTTTTTGAGTCAATACTTAGGCAACAAATATAAAGTAAAAATGCTAGAGAAATATTTTGAGAATCAAAGTCATTGTGTATTTTATAACTCGGTGCAACAAGTGTCATACCGATTACTCGGTAACGCGGTACTCGGCTACTCGGCCAAAGTGTCCTACTCAGTACGCCTCTATCAGTAAATGGTGATAATCGAGTATAATTTAATTTTCAGGAAATCATAACATCGCACCCAGGCAACCAAAGTAACTCAGCATTTTGAGAAAACGAACTGATTTAAAATCTATTTTAATGCTCTTTCTTGCCACAGTACTCGTACAAAGTTAGCCTACTTACTGGTGCACGGTAGCGTAAAAATGATATAACATATAGTGACACATCAAAAGTTTCATAATGTTTTGAACTTCAAGCATGCATTATTTAGACAAAAAAAAAAAAAAAACTGATCAGTAAACATTGTACTTTTTTTTTCTTTTGCGCGTATTGCAGCATTTTTGAGACTTAATCACAGAAAACTACTATTAAGTAAAAGGATTTTTCCAATGCTGTTTTTTTTTTTTTTTTTTTTTTTGGTACTGTGTCACTTTTGTTGCCGGGGTGCGATTTGATGAAAAATAAAATACAATCATAGCAAAAATAAACTACTATTTGGTTCATGATTGCAAAAAAAAACTTATTGATAAATGCAATTTCTGAAAAGAAATTTGGGAGAACTTGTATGGATCTGATTTAAGTTTTTGGGGGTTTAAATCAAGAGTGGTGCAGCAACCTAGGCAATGAACAGTATGTCTAACCAGCGAGCAAAATTTTTTAGAAACTCTGCACAAATGCTTCGCACGGGTCAGCCGGTTATTATTGTAATAATTTTATGCATGATTTCTAAACCACTAACAAAGTGTACCACGTAAGAAAAACTCAGGTCAAGACACCTTTAGATCAACGATTCACAACCGGTTGACCGGTTTCTTACCTGACTCTGTTAAAAAAAAACGTTTTAAAAATATGTAAATAAAATAATTTAAGGATACGCAAAAAAAACAATAAAGAGATAAAATAAAAATAAAGTAAATAGAATGTTTAGCAAAATTTACAATATTTTATGGAACTTTTGTGATTATTGATTATCATTTCATCATTATTATTTTTCACAAAAATTCGTTTGCATAATATGTATTATATTCACAAAAATTACTCATCTGCACATTTTAATTTTGTCTCAAGTCGAATTAATTTAAAAAAATTACAATTTATTTGTGTAACCAGTTTTTTTTTTTTTTTTTTAAGCTTCTTAGCTAAAAACATAAAATAGATAAAAATGATAATTATATTTAAGGAAAATATAAATAAAAAACACCTTACTGGTCTACGAAAATTTCTCAAATTTTTACCTGTCCGTGGTTTGAAAAAAGCTGCGCAGCGCTGATTAGTCCACCGGAAGCAGAAGTTTCGATTGTTATAAAAAGGAAAAGATATACAGAAAAGAGCAAGGTAATCATGAAGGAATAGTACCGATAACCGAACGGAAATGTTCAGTTAAAGCTATAAAACTATTGCACATAAATGATAAAAGGACCATTGTTTGTTATAAAATATTTCCAACACCCTTCAGGGTGTTTTCGCTTTCAGCCAATTAATTTCTTCAGAACATGCTTGATTGAGCTCGTAATTGAAAAGGTTAAAATGCGTTTAATTTTAGTGTATGGTAAAAATTGAATGGGGAAAAAACTTTTTTTTTCTCTTAAATTTTTAGCGCCAATTATAAGTTTTAAAGAGTCGCTCCTCACAAGTAACCACATTTCACTCAAAAAATTTGTAACTGGCGATGAAGTTTATAGTCTATAGAATTTCAGGTACTACAGCAAGTTTATGCATTAAAAAAAGAAAAGAACATGCGTTACATACTGATTCACGAATCACCAGATGGAAAACTTACCACAATTAAAGTTATTTCTTATGTTAAATAAAAATTTAAATTTATAAAATAAAGTAATACAATCTAATAAATGCGTTCTTAACAATTTTAATGTATAAATACAGAAAAAAAAAACTAAAATCAAAATTATTTATGCACTAAAAATATGATTACAATAATATAGAGATGTTCTGTTCTTATGGAACAAAGCGTGATGAGACACATTTTTGCAGTGAAAACTGAAAATGTATCTTCATTTTCATAGATCCCTTGTCTGAACATGTTAAACTTCAAAGTTTTCACATAAAATTGAAAAGAAGTACGGGAATTGATCTGGCGTGAGCTGCTTTTCCAGAAACTGTAAGCCCAAATTAAAATGAAAAAAAGTTTTACCAAATCTAATACTTAATATCATGAGTAACAAAGTTTTTTGCTGCCACGGTTTACCAATTAACGACTAACAATGAACAATAAATATATTGCAGCCAAATCTCGTCAAAACGAGCTCTAAGGTACTTTTAAGATACACAGTAGACTCTCGAAAATCCGAGGTATTTGGAGCTCACGCAACCTCGAATTACTGAAAACTCGGACTATACGGAAAATTATTTTAGCAGTAGAATTTTAACTATTTTTTGGCGTGATAAGGAGGTACAATCAGTTAATTTCACGTCATTTCACATATCAAGTTATTATTTTGAAAGCACATCTTAATATATCTCTAGTAGACAAAGAATATATCGTGATACTCGGCAAGTGTCAAAGACACCGACCCCTCAGTACTTTTTTTATTACTTAATTGTATGTACAAAAGGAAATTTTACGATGGCAAAATATTTCGATTTCCTGAGTTTAATACAAACCATCTTTTTAGCTATTAAAGAGATATCTTAAAATGTCAATAAAGCATATCGAATTAACCGAAACCTTGAACTTTTGAGACTCGGATTTTCGAGACGTTGTAAGTTCGTCTTTACCGTCGTTCCACTTATCCGTCGCACAATAAGCAACAAACACGAGGACGGTGATCGGAAATGTAATTCGTTTTAAACGTGTTCGAATTAACGAGGTTCAACTATCATTTGAAGAAAAAAAAAATCTCAACAAGTCAATCCCTAACAGTTACTTTCACGAAGACTAAGCCAATCTGTCAGCAAATGCAACGAATGACACTCTTAAATAATTGCGAATTTACCGTGTTTCAACTGTCGCAATTGCTAGGGGCTCCGAAAGACATCCAAAAAAAGCTCATTAAAAATATTTTACGTAATTCTGTTAACCTATAAAGGGCCCCCAAACTTGTAAAGCCACCACTGCTCTTGAACCTTCTTGCTTAATGTGGTTGAAAGATTCAAAACAGGTACAGTGAACTCTTACTTATACACCACCTCATTTATACGCCTTTTTCACTTATACGACGATTTTAAATGGCCCAGCACATTCCATAGCAAAATAATGATAGTATCATTCGTTTATGCGTCGCTCGAAATATAAGTATTTCACTTATGCGCCGAATTTTAAGTAAAATGTAAAAAAAAAAATATATATTTATTTTCTTTAAAAAAATAAGCATGTCTCTTCACTGTCTTCTTTAATCTTTTGCTTTTATTACTCACGGAAGGCTTTTTTCCGCATGAACTAGAGTTCTGAGAGGGAAAATTACCTATTATGGATCGTTTTAAAGGGAACAGTTTGTAATTAGGTATGCTACAATTTTTGTTTTCACTTTATCATTGTAGTTACGTTACAGTAACTGCCAAACCGTAGTAATATGTCCTTTGCTAAAAAACATTATTATTCATTCTCTTATTAGAACCTATGTTGCGTTTTAGTCCTTTAAATAGCCTTGTTCACTTATACGTCTCCCTCACTTATGCGCCTTTTTCTGTTGGTCCCTTGCACCGGCGCATAAGTGAGAGTTCACTGTAGTTAGATTCTTCGCACATAAAATATCATGAAGTAGCCGAAGATTTGTTCGGAGGAAAACATGTTTGCTTAAAAGATAATTTGAAACTAAAGAACACGAAAATATTTTGTGCACTTAATTAAGTGGAAGTATCTACAAAGTTTTTTTCCGATCCTTCGTCTTCTTTTTTGTCAAAAAGGAAATGGCTCTCCTGAATCAACAGCAGCAGAAAATTAACAAAGTGTTTACACTACTGGTGACCACGTCACACTTGCGTGTCTTGGAACGGAACCGTGTTGGGTGACGTTCAAATTCTTTTAACGTAACGTTACGTAAGTCTGATAAGTTTATGAGTTCAGACAACGCGGACGCACGCCAAGTTGTAAAAGTACACGTAAGGACGCGTAACTTTCCAGAGAATTGCAGCCAACACATTTTTCAGGCTTTGGAAGCATTTATGGGATCTTCCGCCTCGGTTCCTACTTCTGTTTTCAAACAACACCAAAATCTATTTTAAGGATTATGTGATCGAAGGATATTTTTAGGGGTAATTTTCGAAACCATATCATTAGTTCCGGAAACACAGACTTGCAGCGCTGCAGACAGCTGAAATTCGTTAAAATAACTGTAATGACATTTAAGTTCAAAACCTACAAAGGCAGCAAAAGTTTTGACATTTTGGTTGAGGTCAAGCTGACAAGCATATATACTATCTTAACTTTGACAGATGCGAGTGCATAATGAAAAAGAGATTTTAAAAAACGTTTAAAGACGTTTTTTAAAACGATATTATTTAAGTACTGCTTTAAAGTTGAACAAATCTATTGTGGTAATGCAAAAATGCGCAAGAAAAATTGTGTATTCGTATTTTGCTAGTCAAACCCGTTATTTAGAGAGGTCATAACTCAAGAAGGAACAACATCCAGGCTTAGACAATAAAAATTAACTAAATTAGTCAAATCATAACTCAGCCTTTTTTAGATAGGAGTTTTGTAAATCGTTAAATTAATTGCGTTTTTTCTTTGCTTCTTTTCAGCTTTCTACTGATGATGATGTTGTGTATACGGATTGTGCTAAATATTGTCGAAGGTCCGAAGGACCGTAGCCGCTCTACTTCGGTGCCTCAGGACTGTAGAGGGTCTCTTGCAGGAGATCTCTATCTGGTAGCAAACCGAGTTTCAAGATCGCTGCCGTAATGCATGGGCATTCGAAGATGTGTCTTGGAGCTTTCTACTTTTTCTGTTTTCCGTAAAAATTGAAAGATTTTTAAACATGTCTTTTTTTATTTAACAATCATTTATAGCATGCTATGTGCTTTTCGCTTTAGTATAGAGGGTGGTTAAAAATAACCTGAGTTGCTCAGAGCTTCTCCAACAAGTGAAGTTTTGGATAAGATATTGTCAGATTTCATGGAGGTACATAGTAAAAAGTGGGGTTTAGTTTCTGGAAAAAGAAAATTAAATAAATAAAAATCGCCTCCAGGAAAAATTTTGGAATTGAATAGGTTTTCTCTCGTGAATATTGAAGGATTAAATGCCAACTGAACAATATGTATCAATTTCATTCACGATTGAGGATTTCTACTTGTTCTTATAACCATTGACACTAATTTTACTGAGAAAAGAGATTGGATTTCTGACTTTGATATTGTTAATGATTCTTTCTGGCTTATGCCAGTTCGAAAGCCGGAGCAGGACCGTCATTTCAATATTTTCCAGAAGAGGTCAAAAAGTATATACTCATGCAAGTCATATCCAAAAACAGCAAAACCATACCCATTTACATTAATCTCTCAAAACTATGGGGGTAGATCCATTGCCCCTTCCTGACCCCTCCTCAATGATGGACCCGAGTCGAAGGCTTTAAGATTCCAAGAGACGGAGTCTGACGTTTTCCCTCCTATTCCAGAGTTGCGGAGTTCGAGTCGGAGTCTAAGGGTCTCCCAGGAGTTGGTCATTTGCTCTCTGACTCTGGTTAGAACCATTGAGACAGAATCGTAATAAGAAGCGTGGTTATACGAAGGAACAAGGGGGAGGGGACAAGGAATTACAAGGGGACACTGTTTTAAGCTATTTAAGTCTCAGGCAAACCTAGAGGTGAGGAAAAATTACTATTTCAGTAGGGTTGTGAGTACCTGGAACAGCTTACCGGAGGAGGTTGTTATGAGTAAGGGAGTTGATAGCTTTAAGAGGGCCTTGGATATTTATTGGGGATTGTAATATTCGACTAGGACCAGCCTAGTTGGGCCTAGAGCCTGTAGCTGGTCGTCATCTTTTGTATTTGTATTTGTATTTGAAAAAAATAGTTATATGTGTATAAAGATTCAGTAATCATTCTCTTTCACAGTCTAATTAGCTTTCGCTCAGACTTAGTGTAAGTTGTTTGGGACTCAGGTTGAAAAGTTTTTATTGAAAGAAATCAAAATAAAATTTTAAAGTACTTTTATAAAAATTTCTGAATCCTTACAGCGAAAATTAATATTGAATCACATGTGCATTTTTTAAATATTGACTTGCGGAAAACGCCAATACTTGAAGTTAATTTGTTTAACTTTATTATAAATCGGACCATAAATCTTAATATCCGTTTAAGAAAATCAAGAGAAAATAAAAAAAAATAAAAAAAACAGGCAGCACTTTTTAATAGACAAAAAACAAAATGATGCACTACTTTTAGGACACTCTAAGAGTATACTACCCAAGTCACACCATTAAATTTAGGCTGAATAAATCTGAAGTGAAAGGCGACGTGAAAAAAATATGTTCACTTTAATTAAACGTCCCCTAACTAAAAATTCAACTGTACTCACAGAGAAACTAACAAAAAGAAAAAAAAAAAAGCTTCATCTTAACGAGGAAAATAAAATGAACATTATCTTACAACATTTCACTGTCGCCGCCTGGCAGAATAAGATGCACTAATTTCGTCTGAGAGGAAATTAAAAAAATAATAAACCGAGTCGGGGCTGGCCTCTGACGTCACTGGTGATGTCGCGGAGACATCGTTCCATCGCTACCGTGAATCGCTGGAAAAGACGTCACTCATTAGGTGCGTCCGATTATATTTTCGGAAGACTTATCGCGCGAATTTCCAGGAAATCTGCACTTTTCTTAATAATGAAAAAACCTACCGTTCCACGTACACCTATTTTTGTCACATTCCTCAATTAGGATTTTTTTCTTCCCCCTTTTTTAGCAATCACGAATTGTTTATTGTCCTCACTTTACCTTACTTGATGTCTTATATCCTTTTTCAGATTGAAGTAGAAAGTTTTTGTGATCTGTTGCCACTTACAGAATTATAGCTGAAATAAATATCTAAATTACTTTTAAACAATCAAAGCTGCAGACGGTAAGTATTAGTTGGCTCCTTCAAAACCTTTGAAACATAAAATAATGTTTGTTATGATATTTAAAACGAATAAAAAAATACAAAAAGTAATCTAAATTTTTTGTAACATTATTTTTTTTTCAATCAGAGCGAACAGCTGTAATTCTTGATTTCGAAAACTTTAAATTTGTAAAAAAACGAATTTAAGTTTTGTGTATTATTTTTTTTACTTATTTCTTTACTACAGGTTAGTTATGTGCTGTTGTGAGTAAATTCCCGTCAGGCCTCATGCGCCATGACACAGAACAATTTTTTTTATCTAAAATGTTTCAACAAAATCTATTGAAGTCACTGATAAGTAATATTTGAGGACATTTATTTACGATCCTGAAATTATTAATAATACTTTCCGATAGAATAACGCACTGTGTATTATCAATCACCGATGACTGAAATGCATGAGTGTCAGTAACCGTTGACTGACATAGTTAACGTGTTAACTATGTTAATCAGTAATGAAAATTCTTTTCTAATGTTTAATCGGTTAAAAGTATGGACAATTCGAAGGATATTACAAAAGGGGGAACGAACAATTTTTTCAATAAAGCTACACGAAAAAGTCAATAATTTTTGCCTAATTACTTATATAATTTTATTTGAACCAAACTTTTACTCTGTTTAAGGAAGAAGCGTAACACATAATTTCTCAGTGATTGTCAAAGTATAAGGGTCATTTTCACCATATGCTTACATTTCAAAATTTTTAAGTAATTTTTTTAACTTGCTATTTTCTTTTATAAATACTAACAGATGTTTAGTCACATATTGTAGGTGTGTAAAAAAGTAACTATTTGTACACTTTGATGAACAATTAAGTATTCAAATGCTGTTGTAAAACTGTAAGTTGCAAGGAAAATTGTGGTCCATTACCATACAAAATCAATATGAAATCTCACTTTTAAACTATATCATAGAGCCTAGAACCAACTTCATTTGAAATTATTTGCGCCCTGAAGCTTAAAACGATGTTTGTGATGATTGAAATATTGATCCAAAACTCTATGGTAACGAATTTGATATTTGGTAACGGATTTGACCAGTAACAGACTTGACATTTCAACCAAAATGTCAAATTATGGCTAGGTTGTCGAATTTAAAAATTGAACTACAATATGCATTTTCTTAGAGTTGTATAATGAACAATATTTAGGGGTAAAAGTTTAGAAAAAGCAAAAATTAATACTAAAATCTTTGGTAACGGACTTGACAAAGAATAAAAATACGCACCTGGAAAAAATTTTGTGCGAAACGCCACAGCAATACTTCTCGACTCAGGGAAACAAAATGTTACAAAATAGTTACGTCACTAATTTGTTAACTGAATACGTGTTACCATCTTTTGACTTCAATAAATACCTTTTTTAGCTAAAATAATCTTAGGGTAACGGACTTGACAAGAACTTCCGGACAAAATATATTCATACATTTCTTATTGAAATAAAATTACTATTGTCAATATTTATCATGAATACCATATACTAATAGTCAATATATGAAAATAATATGTCGCATTTACTTTTTTTGACCATTAAGTATAGGAAAAAAATAGTTGAACTTGCGAAAATTGGAAATGGACAAGCGTTTTTGCCTTGATTCTCATTTTTAAAGACTTATATAAAAATAAATAAATAAATTTCAATAATTTGTTGAGTGATAGAATTTTTTTGGGGGTATTTCTTGCAGAAAATAATTATTCGCATTGAATTTAAGATGTACGTTATGCTTCAAAATCGTCTTTTTAACATCCGGACAGCAAATGTAAGCAAATTTTGAAAATGACCCATAAGCGTTCTAAGGGCCGAATTCAAGTGAAACACCATTGCAATCGCTTCGAGGCGATCGCAAATTGCAATCGCTACTGGAAGTTGAATTACATTAGAATCGCATCTCGTAGCGATTGTACCGTATTGAAATTTCGGAATTTGCGATTGCATTGGTGAGTTTTTGACATTTGACATCATGAGGTCCCCCGCACCTACCGGGCGTTGCGATCGCCCGTGTATCACTTGAATTCCTGCCTAAATCCATAAGCGAAAGGGAAAAATTTGCCTATTCAAATGTTTTATGCTTTAATTTTATGTATCCAAACGAAACTTTTCGTTTTTTGAAGCACTGAAAAATATTCTGATAAAAGTAAAATATTACAGGTAGTTGAAATATTACATCTTTTTTTAAAAAAAGATCATATTTTCCAAAATTATCTTCAGGCAGAATATATTAGAAGTTTGGATGGTGCTGATTTCAAAACACTTCATAACAAACGAGGCTATAATAACAGACTGTGATAGTAGATTTAATTTATTGTAAAGTTAATGTCGGAATAAATTCAACAATTTGCTCCAGGAACGTTCAATGATAAATAGCTCAGTGGCTCAAAAGGTTGAGGCAGTGAGCCAAAAAGTGAAGGCGATAGCAACATTCGCTTTTTTTTTTTTTTTTTTACCTCTTGCAAGTCTTGCGGAGTAGCCATCACATTTCCTTCCGAAGCATGATGATAAAGAAAAACATTAATAACGTTTCATGTGATTATTTTTCCACGCACGAACAGTTACAAGGTGCTATCTCTTGTAACAATCCACGATTCATTTTTATACTTAGAATTTATTTCAATAATGCGGTCTTCTAATGATCTCGTATTAGACTAGTTTCTGCATTTGGAAAGAAAACATTCGACTTTCATTTTTACTAAAATTAGGTAACTTTGATTCTTGGAGGAATTTTTTAAAAAGAACTTGTGTTGTTGTGAATTCAAGACGATGGCTGTTTTATTCGACATTCCTTGAGTCATTATGAAATAGGCGAATTGAACAAAAACAAACCTCGTCTACATTACTAAGAAGATTAAGAGATTTACAGTTGACATTTTCACGAATAAGGAAAATGATAGTGTGGTTCGTTGACTGCCGTGAAAGCAAAACTGTTCCTTGCTTTGTTTAAATAATAACTAGGTTATTTCAATTATACATTAGACTACACATACCAGTCTAAAATGAGAATACGAGAATAGAAAAATACCAGAAATAAAGAGAGGGGGTCCTTTATTCCTATTTGACGTTCCTTCGAGTATCAAAGAAATTCTTTGCACTGGCGACTACATTTTTTAAACATTTAAAATAAATCAAACGAGTAAATTTACTGTTAGTAGCATGATTTTGTTTAGTTTCATTTATTTTTTAAACTGTCAATGACACCTGGGGCTACGTTACTGTTTCCAATGATACAATGAATAATTATCTTCGAAAAAAAAAAAACTTTTTAGTACTTTCCATAGCCAACTCTGAAGAATCGATCTTACCACCAATTTTAAAACTACCGTAAATCAGGGTTACTTGGACCCTAGGGGGTTATTTGAGCCCACTACAATAAAATGATAAAATCTAGGTTTGGTACTTACTAGTTGAAGACTTGCACGTAGTTCCTCGTTTCTCCACTAGGTAGAAGCCCTCTGCAGTCTCTAACGCTAGTACCAAACCCAGATTTTATCATTTTCAGGGCGAGGACTGCTGATGGTCTTTGAAAAAGGTGAGAAAGGTGACAAATTTTAAAACAAAGGTGACTAAAAAGTGACAGAAAAGTAACTAAAAGGTGACCAAAAGTAATTTGTTAAGAATTCAAAAAGAAAACGGTTATCCTTTTTTTCTGACTTTTGCCAAAATAGCCTCTACATACTATTTTAAAAGACTTAGATTCTGAACATGAATATGATAGCGATGGAAGTAACAAAATAAACTGTTTTAGGACATAGTTAAAAAAAACTTTCAGTGTAAACTCTATGTTATGTTCAAAGATTTTTCTTTAAAATCAATAGTTTAGTCAACAGTGCAGTATAGCTAGTAACAAAGCCAATAGGATGTGGTAGTTCTTGTCGAACGCGCTGCAGCTAAGCCTTTAATTTAATTATTATTGCGCTTTGCTTGCACGCGTTTGGCAACGATTAAAAAAAAGGTTTTTGTTTTTTTAGAATTCCATATTCTGAGTTTTAAGTTGTTCGTTTGCATCGTATCTCTTCATGTATTCTAATATTCTTTAATTCATATCTCTTTATATATTCATCTTGTGTACATAGTATTTTAGTGTTGTGTTAAAATAAATATTTATCGCATATGCAAATTCATAACTCATCGAACTCACATAATACAGAGTAAGCGGATTTACAATTTTTTTTTAAAGAAATACAAGGTAACCCGCCATGCTCAATCATTTTGGAGCCACCAGTGAGGATTTGATGTTATATTTGTGAATCATCGAATCTTATTCTAAAGGTACGATATTTTGAAATCTCTTGCTTTGAAAAATGAAAACGTAGAACTTTGTATAATTTATTTACCGAACACTTGATTCTTATTATTATGCATATCATTCATGACTGTTATTATTCGAATTCATTTGAGCTATAAATAACAAACTGAGACTTTTATTCCATTGAAATAATTCATATTCATTTTCCTGGTTTACAAATATTAGATTATATATTCTATACGCAAGATTATATTCTACAACAGAACAAGTATTCAAATTATTCTATTCTTCTCATTTATTGAATAATATACAGAGTCATTCTATTCTATAATATTTTTGTGCACTTTATGTAAAACCATGACTTCTAAAGTTGCATCTACGTACGAAAAGGCTAAAAAGAAAAGATCGACTATTCGTGCAGTCACAACTAAACTATTGAGTAAAATTACTGAGAATTTAAAAGATGAAAATATTACACATTCAGATTTAAATACATTCAAACTACAACTGAGCAATAAACTTAACCAAATTCAAGCTGCTGATATAGAAATTGAAAATTTAATTGAAGATATAGACGAATTCGGAATTGAAATTGAAACTAGTCAGGATTATTCAGATAAAATTCACAATCTTTTATTCGAAATTGAAAACAGAATTCACAAATTTAAATATGACGTTGAGAAAGATAATAGATTAACAGCACCAACTCAATATAGACATTCTCAAACAAACACAACAATAAATTTGCCTAAATTTGACCTTCCAACATTTAACGGAAATATTAGCAATTGGATCAGCTTTAAACAAATTTTCATTTCGACTATTCATGACAATTCTAATTTAACTGATCTACAAAAACTACAATATTTGAATGCATCAGTCACAGAAGAAGCTGCTCGACTCATAAAGGGATTCCCAATCACAGATTCTAATTATTCTCAAGCGTGGGAAACGCTTATCAGTCGTTACGACAATAAAAGAGAATTATCTTATGCATTATGTGCAAAAATATTCAACATCAAGCCTGTTAAATCAATGTCATCTAAGGCTCTTCGTGACATTTTAGACAGTTGCAATGAAGCCATTCGAAATTTAAACACGTTATTATTCGAGTTGGATAAACTGTCTGAATTAATCATCATTCAGTTTCTTGAAAAACGACTAGATGATAATATTCGCAAACAGTGGGAACTGACCTTAGAAGATGAAGAAATACCATCTTATAAGAAGTTTATTGAATTTTTAGAAAAACATGCAAGAAGCATGAAAGCCTGCAAGGAGAGCTACCCTAAAGAGGAACTCGTGAAACCTAAAAAGTCAGTAAGCTACAATTCCGTAGCAAATGAAAATAATCGAAATTGCTCACTGTGTAATTTTGATCATGCATTATTCAAATGTTCAGAATTCAAAAATTTGAGCATTCAAGAACGTTGGAATCTTGTGAAAAAGAACAAACTTTGCTTTAACTGTTTGAGAGCAAATCATGATACATCGAAGTGTAAAGTTACTTTTCACTGTAAAGAATGTTCCAAAAAACACCATACACTCTTACACGATTCTTCTTACAAATCGAACCGTTCAGTAGATAATTCTGCAAGAAAGTCAAGTGATTCGATTAAGGTTAATGATTCTCAGTCCAGTAGTCTAACTTTAACTGGTCTGAATAATTCTAGCAATATTCTGCTATCTACAGCAGTAGTCAAAATCAAGGATTCTCAAGGACATTGGCAGTTGTGTAGAGCTTTACTCGATTGTGGATCACAAATCTCATTGATGACTGAAGAGTGCTGTAACAGACTTAATCTGGAAACATTTGCTACTGATCACTTAATTATAGGAACTGGTAATCAAGTTGCTGGCAAGTCTAATTACTTGGTAAATATGAACTTTACTCCACACTTCAATTCAGAAAACTTTTCTACTAAAGCTCTAGTGGTTAAAGAACTTACTACTAAATTACCAAATTTCCGTATTTCTAATCATAAATGGTCACACATTGGAAGTTTGCAGTTAGCAGATCCTGATTTCTACATCTCCAGAAACGTAGACATAATATTAGGTGCAGATATATTCTTTGACGTAATTCAAGGTAAAAAGAAAAATGGAGGAAAAGACGCACCTATTGCCATTCAGTCAAAACTAGGTTGGATTCTCTCAGGAAGGGTAACGTCCAAATCAAATGAAAGTAAAGAAAATACTAAATTGTGTCACCATGCTAGTGTAGAAGCCGATGAAATTCTTCGAAAATTCTGGGAATTGGAATCTATCCCTCATAAGGAAAAGTTAAGTATTCAAGATGCAAACTGTGAAGCGTTCTACACAGAAACTACAACTAGAGATGGCACTGGAAGATATGAAGTCAAACTTCCATTTAAAGATGAACCAAATCTTGGAAATTCGAGAGATCAAGCGGTTGGACGATTTCTGTCGTTAGAAAGGAAACTGATCCAAAATCCTAGCATGTATAATCAGTACAAGAATTTCATGAGGGAATATATATCCTTAAACCATACGGAGTTAGTGCCAAAAGAAGAAATCAAAATAGAAGATAGCAAGTGTTTTTACATGCCACACCACGGAGTAATTAGAGAACAAAGCAGCACCACTAAATTAAGAGTTGTGTTCGACGCATCGGCAAAATCATCAACAAATATCTCGCTGAACGATGTTTTGCATGCAGGACCTAAACTCCAAACTGATCTATTTTATATTCTATTAAATTTCAGAACACACTCCATAGCTCTTACGGCTGACATCGAGAAAATGTTCCGGCAAATTCTAGTCTCACATTCAGATTCTGATTTTCAGAGAATCATATGGCGAGAAAATCCAGATCAAAAGATCGAAGATTATAGATTGATGACAGTGACTTATGGAACTGCTTGCGCACCGTATTTAGCCATAAGAACTATTAAAAAGCTTGCTGAAGATGAAAAGAAGAATTTTCCTAGAGCTTCAAAAGTTGTCGACAAGGACTTTTATGTAGATGACCTATTAACAGGAACCAATTCATTTCAAGAAGCAGAAAATCTCGTGAATGAATTAATTAATATCATGAAGAAGGGTGGATTCACTCTTCGAAAATGGATATCTAATGACCCTAGTGTTCTTTCAAAACTACCTCCTGAACTAAAAGGAACAGATCAGTCTGTAAACATCACTGAAGATCAGTCAGTGAAGCTCCTAGGCATTCAGTGGAATCCAACTCAGGACACTTTTGCAATTCATTTAAATCCAGCTCAAGAAGTCACCACAAAGCGACAATTACTATCTAACATTGCTAGAATTTACGATCCGATTGGCTTGATTTCACCCTCTACAATTTTGGCTAAGAGCGATTCCATACCAAATCACCGAAAAAAAAAAAAGTTGGTCGCACGACCGACTCGGATTTTTTTTTTAATTTGGTACACAGATTGATGGTATAGAGGTATGAAAAAGCCCAAAAGGAAAGTTACCTGCTCCACTTATTTTCTGAGATACATGCCCTCAAAGTTTGTCCGCCACGTCAAAATACTAAAAAAATGATGTTATTTAATCATTTTTTATAAAAAATCGTACTCATGCAAAATAAAAGTGTTAGATATCTATGGAAACTAGTTACTCCAGGCATTCTGAAAAAAAATACTAGAACGTTCATAATGAAAATTGCTAAGGTACAGGGCTCTTTGAAGTTGTCACCACAAAAACTTGATTTTGCAGATTTTGCTAAAATTCAGGCATTTATTACAAAAAAAGGCAAACAAAACCAAAGGTTTTCTCACTTTCTGGTAGTGTACAGGTCCTCCCTGTAAATTGCTACGCAATAAATTTTTTGGGTTTCTCACTCCTTCTTGGAAATATTTTAGCTTAAAAATAAGCCATAAGGCAAAAAATGCGTTTTTGGCCATCTTGGCAGCCATTTTTCTCATAAAGGGGGAGCAGTAGAAACTTAAATTTTTTTTTAAACAAGCCACTGATATGTTAGCTATTCACAGGAAAAGAGTTTACTTTTGGTTATTTCTCCCATTAAGAGATATCCTGCTGACAGTATATGCATGTTTTTCGCGACGACCATATGCTTTTGTTCCCCCTCTCATGGGCTTAAAATTAATTAAACCAAAAAATAATGATATATTTATTATTAGCTGTATTATCTACCCAATATGTCATGAAATTTAATTTATTGAATCATTGAACAATAAATTAGATAATTGATGAAAAAAAGAAAAAGTATTTCTCTGATGCCTGAGCATTATGCATTCATAATTATAAAGCACTAAATACTTTCTTGAAAAATTAATTAACATAAATGAGCTCTAAATAGTTATATCATAAGCAATACCCAATCTTGTGATTGGGATACTCCTGTTTTTAATTGAAGAATTTCTTGAATATCACATGAATATCAGGAAAATAAATGAGGTCTTTTCGTTTGATGTAGGATATTTTATGACAAATTTCATTTAATGGGCTACTAACTGAGCATGGTGATAAAGAGCTATTAATTTCAGCATCGAATTCCATTTTACCTTATTAACAGTTAAATATTTACAAAATAATTAAATAAATAATTTAATATAAAGCCATGCTTGAAGAATTAAAATTAGTGCAACTAATTTATTCCCATACTGATCTTTACAAAATTGACATGCGTTGAGCACTGATAAGAACTGACAAGAAAAAGTTTACTCACTAAAATATTAGTTCACAGATACTATAAAGCATACATTCTATTTTCCACAAAATAATACTGCAACAAAGAACAAGGGTATCCTCCTGTTTATAGCCATCAATCAGGAACATCCAATCACAAGATTGGGTATTGCCTATGAGATAAATATTCGAAGCTCCTTTATTTTAATTGATTTTTCAAGAAATTCTTTAGTACCTACCCCTTTATACCCTTGTTCTTTGTTGCAGTATTATTTTGTAGAAAATAGAATGTACGCTTTATAGTATCTGTGAACTAGTATTTTAGTGAGTAAACTTATTCTTGTCAGTTCTTATCAGTGCTCAACACATGTCAGTTTTGTAAAGATCAGTATGGGAATAAATTAGTTGCACTAATTTTAATTCTTCAAGCATGGCTTTATATTAAATTATTTATTTAATTATTTTATAAATATTTAACTGTTAATAAGGTAAAATGGAATTCGATGCTGAAATTAATAGCTCTTTATCACCATGCTCAGTTAGTAGCCCATCAAATGAAATTTGTCATAAAGTATCCTACATCAAACGAAAAGACCTCATTTATTTTCCTGATATTCATGTGATATTCAAGAAATTCTTCAATTAAAAACAGGACTATCCCAATCACAAGATTGGGTATTGCTTATAATATAACTATTTAGAGCTCATTTATGTTAATTAATTTCTCAAGAAAGTATTTAGTGCTTTATAATTATGAATGCATAATGCTCAGGCATCAGAGAAATACTTTTTCTTGTTTTCATCAATTATCAAATTTATTGTTCAATGATTTAATAAATTAAATTTCATGACATATTGAGTAGATAATACAGCTAATAATAAATATATCATTATTTTTTGGTTTAATTAATTTTAAGTCCATGAGAGGGGGAACAAAAGCATATGGTCGTCGCGAAAAACATGCATATACTGTCAGCAGGATATCTCTTAATGGGAGAAATAACCAAAAGTAAACTCTTTTCCTGTGAATAGCTAACATATCAGTGGCTTGTTTAAAAAAAAAATTAAAGTTTCTACTGCTCCCCCTTTATGAGAAAAATGGCTGCCAAGATGGCCAAAAACGCATTTTTTGCCTTATGGCTTATTTTTAAGCTAAAATATTTCCAAGAAGGAGTGAGAAACCCAAAAAATTTATTGCGTAGCAATTTACAGGGAGGACCTGTACACTACCAGAAAGTGAGAAAACCTTTGGTTTCGTTTGCCTTTTTTTGTAATAAATGCCTGAATTTTAGCAAAATCTGCAAAATCAAGTTTTTGTGGTGACAACTTCAAAGAGCCCTGTACCTTGGCAATTTTCATTATGAACGTTCTAGTATTTTTTTTCAGAATGCCTGGAGTAACTAGTTTCCATAGATATCTAACACTTTTATTTTGCATGAGTACGATTTTTTATAAAAAATGATTAAATAACATTACTTTTTTAGTATTTTGACGTGGCGGACAAACTTTGAGGGCATGTATCTCAGAAAATAAGTGGAGCAGGTAACTTTCCTTTTGGGCTTTTTCATACCTCTATACCATCAATCTGTGTACCAAATTAAAAAAAAATCCGAGTCGGTCGTGCGACCCCCATTCGGTGATTTGGTATGGAATCGCTCCTAAAATTATGATGCAAAAATTATGGCTATGCAAGTCAAAATGGGATGAGCCACTTCCAAATGCTATACTAAAGGAATGGACAAGTTTCGCCTCACAGCTTCCAATTCTTGAAAAGGTTCAAATTCCACGCCATTTCTTCCTCCAAAATTCTGATGTAAAATGCATCCAAATTCACGGTTTTTGCGATGCTTCTCAAAAAGCTTTTGCTGCCGTCCTTTACATGAGATCAGAATTTGAAGATCAGAAAGTCAAGGTTAGTCTAATCGCTGCAAAAACTAGAGTTGCACCTCTGAAAACGATAACGCTTCCACGTTTAGAGCTGTGTGCAGCTGTAATGTTAAGCCAACTCTACAAGAATGTAGTTGAAAATCTCGCTATTCAAGTAGATGAGCCATTCTTTTGGACGGATTCTCAAATTGTGCTCGACTGGATAAATTCAGAACCTCATAAATGGTAAGGCTCGACCGATGTATCGGCCAGGCCGATGCATCGGCGCCGATGGTTGAAATTTTTTCCATCGGCCATCGGCATCGGCCGCCGATGCTAAAATGGAAAAAACATCGGCCCATCGGCCTCAAAAACATCTAAATGCCGATGCAAGGCCGATGTTTTTTTTTTTTTTTTTTTTTAAGTTTTCTTAAGAGGGAATTCTATTTTCTCTATTTTTTACTTCACAATTAAAAGTATGTTCAGCATGTGGCTTGAAATCGGGCAGCAAACGGGACTAACACAGTTCTGGGTTTTGGAATTTTCCGAATCGGGCAGATACCGAAATTTTCACAACACAGACACTTTCCGAGTAATCGCTTTGATGCGAATTTTAAGAATTACAGTAAAACCTCCGAATAACGGAACCGGAAGTTTTGTCCGTTATTGGGAGGTGTCCGCTTTAGAGAGGATTATGCTGTTTCAGATTTTACCTATTAGTTTAATGCAGAATTATAATATTGAATATGTGCCATTGCCATCTTGCACTACGATACAGATAATTTGTGTATTATTTACTATATCTCGCTTGAACTCATATCATTTTACCTTTGCACTTTTAAATGCTAGCGTGCCTTTTCATTGCAATTTTTTAACCCCCCCCCCCCATCTCTTTTACTGTATCTTTCTATTAGAAGCATAGTTCGCCTGCCTATGCATTTTTCTCCACTGTTCTATGATAATCTATGAGATATTTTCATTAAAATATTACAATTGTAAATATGTCGACGGCTTCTATAACTTACTATCATTTTGTCATTACTCAAGTCTATTTAATTTAAACTATATCAGGGGTGGGATTCGATGGATACAATTTCGGAGCAGCTAAAATTCTGTTTTGGAGAGGAAAAATAATTATTTTGGAGCATACTGAAGGAGAAAAAAACACCGTATTGGAGTAGACTGAAGCAGGAAAATTATAATTTTAGCGCGACTGAAGAAAAAAAAAAAGAATGCCATTTTGATGCAAGATTCAGCAAAATAAAAAATCAAACTAGGAGCAAAAGTAGCAAAAAAAAAAGGTGCAAGCTGACTTTTTTATTTCATGGTTATTTATTTTTCAATAAAATAAGTTATGTAAGTGTCGCAGCTTTTAACGAACATGCAAACATTTCTGTTCATACATTTTAAGTATAGCGAAATTCAAGCTATGACTTAGTATTGTGATTTATCTGTTGCCTTTGTAGCCTACTTTCCCGTTAAAAAGAAAAAAAAACGAAAAAAGCATTAAAAGTGGTTAGATGTATCATAAAATTATCACCAGGTCCAAAAAAGAGTCAAACAGAAATAAAAACATTTAAAAAAATCGAAAAATTAAAATTTGGAAAGTAGGGTTTTGAGATGGGGAATTTTTGTGTCGGTCTGATTGCCCCCCTCTCCCCTAATAACTTTTGAATGAAGATTCCGATTTGAACAAACTTTTTTTTTTTTTGTTGTTGTCGGAAAGATCTCGGCGAGTACAGCTCATTCCCATTTTTGATTTTTCATTTGAACAATTTTTGGTGCAACTTTGAACCGTTCAAACAACCTGTCCCGCGACACTAACTTTTTAGGGAACATTCCAATTTGAACAAACTTTTTTTGTTCGGAAGATCTTATCACGGATACTTCATTCCCGTATTTAAATTTCCGATTTGAGCAATTTTTCGTTAAACATTGAACCGTTCAAACAACCTTTCCCCACCTAATAACTTTTAAGGGAACCGTCCGAATTGAATTAAGTTTTTTTTGTTCGAAAGATCTCGGTGAGGACACCTCATTCCCATATTTCGCTTCTTGATTTGAACCATTTTTCTTTCAATATTGAACCGTTCAGAAAAAGACTTAACATTGCACCTACTGGGAAATTTAAGTTCAATGTAGATCCTGAACTTAAAGGCGGATTTCCTTCAAACTGACTTTGTTAGAAAATGGTTTTGATAAATAATGTATGAAAAATTATTTTCTGAATAAGCTGCAATGAGGACTCTGCTTCCGACTCCTTGACTCCGACTCCGCAAATGGCAGAAATGCAGGCTCAGAAGAAAATGACCCACTCCTACCATTATAATTTTAGAGCTTTTAACTTCGACTGACGAAACTAATTTTTTAAAAACCGACTCCAACACCGAATCTTCGACTACAACTCCGCCACTATGGTAGAAATACAGGCACGGAAAAAAAGACCGAGTCCTACTATTAGAATGTGTGTGCCTTTGACTCTGACTCTACCTGTCGACTGCGATTTATGACTCCGACTTTTCAACCCCAACTCTGAATCCTCGACTCTAACTCTGACTCAGCAAAGAGCAAACATTGCAGAAATGCAGGCTGGGAAAAAATGACTGACTCCTAGGCAGGGATTCAAGTGAAACAGCACTGCGATCACTTTGAACTGCAATCGCTACTGGAAGTGAATTACATTATCATCAACTTAACTTGCACTGACGTCACTACGAGTGGAGCCTATAAGAGCTCACAAGCAGTCAGCAATCTCCTCTTATTCGCCAAGTAGGTTGTGACGTTTTATCTAGCTCGTTTTTCATAGGCAAACTTCACGCTGTCGTCACGATGTTTTTATCAAGAAACGTTCTAATGTAATTCATTTCCAGTAGCGATTGCAGTTTGCGATAGCTTGTTTCACTTGAATCCCTGCCCTACTCTTAAAAGAAATAACCGTGCACGCGATTTTTTTCTTTGTTTATTCATTTGTTTTATTTATTATTATTTTTTTTCTGCAGACGATTTTTTGTCTAACAAAAATTACTCATTTAAGAGGGCATTTTATTATTTATTTAATCAATTATTTGATTTTTAATTATTGGCGACGGATTAAAAATGGAATTCGAGACATTTTTTTGGGAACGAGTTTTTTTTTTTTTTTTTTTGTTTGTTTGATAAAATGTGTTTTGATTTTTTGATTTGCTTCCTATATTTCATTCTTTTTTTTCAAAACAATTAATTAATTTTTCTACGGAAGAACTATAAAAGCTGCATTGTTTAAAAGATGCAACAACTTTATTTATTTATTTATTTATTTATTTATTTATTTATTTTTTGTTTACTTTTTAAGTGCCTAGTTCATCAGATGAAATCTGCATATATTGTTTTTAGAAATCAGCTTTATTTGCTAAAAAGGTACGTTTGACATAATTTGTCGTCTCAGATAATTAAAAGAATATTGATCAGATACTAGAATACCGATGTCGATGTACGGAAAAGTAGGCTCGTTTAGTTCTTGATTGAACTTCTTGTTTTGTTTAACTTTATGGTTTAAAAATATCTTAAAGAATTTTCCCACTCACACAGTGTAATTTGTTGGCTGGTTCACTTTTTTTTAATGATTAAACAACATAATGGGAAGTTCTTTTACCAAGTTTGGTGTATCTAAATCCACATATTATTGCTGAAGTCTTTTTTTTTTTATGTTTATGTTAAACCAAGGCTTCACTAGATAGCGTTTTATTCAGGCTGCTTCATTACTCAAAACATCAATGGTAAAGATTTGCCAGCTAGAGAGCGCTGAACGAGGACCACCCAAATGTTTGTTTACATTTATTAGCATGTTGTTTCTGCTGTAGAAAGTGACGTTTATCCTATCTTTAAGGGTTAAAAAATATTGATATAATTAACTGAAGTGGAGTACAGAGTGAATTGATGCCGAAGGCCTTATTAGTACTGCTTTTTAGGGGAAATAAATTCACTTTTCACGTAAAGTTGGTCGCAACTCATGATTCAGTCATACGACATTCATTCATTGTTTACTTTCTTCGAATTAGCAACATATAGCAATGGCGTTCAATTTTGACATCTCTGCATTAATAAAATATACGCTTATATTCGCAGCCGATAAATAAAAATGTAGCAATGAAATAATATTGTTCTATTTACTATTTTGTTTCATTATTGTTGCTCACACGATCTTAATTGCTACGCAAAAGCTCAGATGTTCATTTTGATAGCGTTGACCCATCAGAGCGATAAATGGCGAATCTATTCGTAGGGACATTTCCTTTTGATGCCCCAGAATGAATGCCCTGCAATGAAGCGATTGGTGTTCAACGGAAATACGATTGACAACAAAACATATTAATTTCTTTAGTAACAACGAAATGAGCATATATAATCGCTTGGTACTAAAGAGCAAGTAAGAAAAAAATAAACAAAACTACAATTTAACGACGACCAACTGTAAAATTTTGTTTTCATTTACATAAAAGAAAAAGGTAATGTTCTTTTTATGTTAAATTTCACACATTGATAATATTTCGATAATTGGGAATCTGGTGTGGTTGCCAAATTTTTGGCGATAATTACTTTATTTTGTTGCTCTTTAGTTTATGTTTGCGAAGGAAGTATTTCCCTCGCTCATAAATTGGCCACAAAGATTTAACGCCAATAGGGAAGGATAGCCAGACTTTCAATCACCGAAATCTTCCCTTTTTTTGTTTCTAATTTCACACATACGTTTAATACTTGAAAGTAAAATAATGGGCCAACTGAAAAAAAAGCTGCGAAATAATGTGAGAATTCTTATTAAAAGAACTCGCCAAATCAACTTTAAAAGCTCCATTAGCATGTAACATAATAAGTTTAATAAATATATCGAGCCAAAATGCAAAATAAGAGAAAAAAAGCAACCATGAAGACGATGCAAGCTTAAAATTTTAATCTTCGCTTAGGTGGTAAGAAAATACATCGCCAAGTTAAAAAACGTACCTATAACTGAAACGTACATACTACCAAAGATCTCGGTTATTGAAATATTCCCAAAAGTTTTACGGAGAACAAATTCTTGATGTGCTTTTCAAGATATTAGTGCCATAGTCATTCCAAAATGTCCATTAAAATGTAAAAAAATCGCCAAATAAATTAATTTGACCATCTAAACTCATCAAAAGTTTTGATGGAACTATCGTTCCAAAATCGCCATTTATCGCTCTGCGGTGCCAGTGTCGTTTCATAGTTTAATTATAATTCGAATCAATTAAAATGACAAATAATTCGCTAACTAATTAAAACAAGCCGTTAAAATGCAGAATAAACCAGCAAATCGAACAAGCTATTAAATGACGTTAAAATATAATAAAATAGAATTGAATGCCAAATTGTAAAATTGTCGCCAACAAATTAAATTTTAATTTTGTCTTTTATTATCTGATTTGTATATAATGTTAGTTACCACAAAATTCGATAGATGTCGCTAGGCGACATCTATCCGTTTTTATCCCAAGGATTTTGATCAAATGAAACAGCTTGTATAAAACGCTATCTAGTGAAGCCTTGGTTAAACAATAGAGCAGTTGCCTATTACTAAACAGTGTCCGTTTCAAATTTTTATCTCAAACGTTTTCGTACATGTACGTGGAACTTAATTCACGAATAAAAGAATGTCGACAATTTTAATAGGAATTTTGTCAAATACCACCCAGCCGATACCGAATTCAGCATCTTATTTTTTTCTCCATCTTTGTTGTATCTTTCTTTGTTAGTTATGAAACACTTTACGATTATATCACTCAGTTGTCACCAATTTATGATATTAGTCTGCATTGAAATTAAAATTGATTAGTCAAAAAAAGAGAAAGAAAAAGTTAAAAGCACATTTGGAACATCGGATTGCAGCTAAGAAAGTATCTGCATGACTACACCTAGTACCAATGGTACGAATGAGTTCTCAACTTACTGCTTCTCTCTATCTCTCATATAATTTTTGTCGAGTGGTAGTAAAATAGAAATTTAAGCAAAAATCTGAATGACTGAAAAAGAAGTAGAATGAAATGAATATATGACCCATCAAATCTCTTATAAAACATTTATTTTTCTAATCATTTGATTTTTTTTAACCATCGGCCATCGGCATCGGCCATCGGCCGATGGAAGAGTAAAAAAATCGGCCATCGGCCATCGGCCAACTTTGAACAATCGGCCAACAATCGGCATCGGCCCATCGGCCAAAAAATGCCATCGGTCGAGCCTTAATAAATGGAAATCATTTATTTCTAATAGAATTTCACAAATTCATAGTAATACTAGAGCAGATGCTTGGCATCACGTCGCAAGCAAGGAAAATCCTGCTGATTGTGCCTCGAGAGGACTCATGCCTTCAAAACTTCTCAATCATTCACTGTGGTGGGAAGGTCCTTCCTGGCTGTTAGATTCACCAATAAATATCCCTCCTTCACGAGATCATTTAGCTTCGGAAAATGAAAATCTCTCTGAAGTTTCTGAGAAAACAGCAAGTTATTCCAATCAAGTACAGGTCGAGCCGAACTTCATTAACAACTACTCTTCGTTGAGTAAACTTACTAGAGTAGTTGCGTATTGCATTCGATTTATTCATAATGCAAAATGTGACAAAGACAATAGGAAAATTGGATCACTTAAAACATCAGAATTGCATAATGCTACTGCACGCATTGTGAAGCTGGTCCAAGATTTAGAATTCAAACCCGAAATTCATAGTATTCAAACGAAGGGTAGTTTGCCAGCTAAAAGTTCTTTAACATCATTGAATCCTTTTCTTGACGAAAACGGTATTTTACGAGTTGGCGGCAGACTTAAGCATTCTAATCTAACAAATGATCAAAAACATCCAATGCTAATTCCTAAAAATCATCATCTTTCGGATTTAATTATCGATTACTACCACAAACTCTCTCTTCACGGAGGAACCCAAATTGTTCTCTCACTCATCAGACAGCGGTTTTGGGTGATATCAGGGAGAGATAAAGTACGAAGAAATCTTCAGCGTTGCCTAATATGCTTTAAAATGAAAAAGAAATTCATGAGTCAAATAATGGGAGATTTGCCTAAAGATCGCGTGCTTCCATCCAGACCGTTCCTCAAAACGGGTATAGATTTCGCAGGACCGATAATAACGAAGTCAAATCTGAAACGAACTAGGGTTACTACAAAGTCATACATTGCTATGTTTATTTGCTTCACAACAAAAGCAGTTCATCTTGAAATAGTTTCCGAATTAAGTACAGAATCATTTCTAGCATGCCTAAGAAGATTCATATCAAGAAGAGGGAAACCTGCTGACATATTTAGTGACAATGGCACTAATTTTAAAGGTGCGAGAAATTATTTATACAATCAAGTGGAAATTCTCAAATCAGATTCCATTCAAAACTTCGCTTCAGAAATGCTTATTAACTGGCATTTCATTCCACCCAGTGCACCTCATTTTGGAGGCATATGGGAGTCCAACATCAAATCAATGAAGCAACATCTTTTCAAAACATGTAAATCAGCAGTGCTTAATTATGAAGAATTGTCAACTTTAATTACTCAAATTGAAGCCTGTATGAATTCAAGACCAATAACTCCTCTTAGTAGTGATCCAAACGACCTTAATCCCTTAACACCAGGTCACTTTCTAATTGGGACATCACTTCTATCAATACCAGAGTCAAGTCTCACTGAAAATTCTTTATCATACACTTCGCGATTTAAATTGATTCAAGCTCTTCGTGAAGTATTCTGGAGGCGATGGAGTGCCGAGTATCTCACACAGTTGCAGCAGAGAGGTAAATGGAAGTCATCTAAACCAAATATAGAGACTGGACAACTAGTATTGCTGAAAGACGAACTCAAAAATCCAATGAAGTGGAGTTTAGGCAGAATTGTAGAAACTTTTCCTGCTGATGATGGAACTGTGAGGGTTGTGGAGGTAAAAACTACCTCAGGAACGTTTAAAAGACCAATCATTAAGATTGCTCCCCTACCTATTTGAAGTACTTTTGGACATTCGTCCAATGGGGGGGAGTATGGTAGTTCTTGTCGAACGCGCTGCAGCTAAGCCTTTAATTTAATTATTATTGCGCTTTGCTTGCACGCGTTTGGCAACGATTAAAAAAAAAGGTTTTGTTTTTTTTTAGAATTCCATATTCTGAGTTTTAAGTTGTTCGTTTGCATCGTATCTCTTCATATTCTTTAATTCATATTCGTATTCATTCGTATTCTAATATTCTTTAATTCATATCTCTTTAATATTCATCTTGTGTACATAGTTTTTAGTGTTATGTTAAAATAAATATTTATCGCATTTAATAAAGAAAATTCATCAATCATCGAACTCACATAATACAGAGTAAGCGGATTTACCAGTTTTCAAAAGAAATACAAGGTAACCCGCCATGCTCAAACAGGATGCTTGGGTTTATAAATAGATCTATTTCAAACAAATCTAAGAAGGTTCTTCTGCCTTTATATAGAAGTTTGGTAAGACCTCATTTAGAGTATGCTGTTCAGTTTTGGTTTCCTTATCTTAAGAAAGATATTAATTTATTGGAAAGGGTACAAAGGAGGGCTACAAGGTTAGTGAATGGATTTTCTAATTTAAACTATGATTCCATACTTAGAATGCTTAACATGTATAGTCTTGAGCAAAGGAGAACCAGAGGGGACATGATTCAGTTGTTTAAATTTATCAAAATGAAAGATGTTATAGGGTTAAATTTTTGCACGGAAAGCAGGACAAGGGGTCATTGTTATAAGCTGTTTAAATCTCAGGCTAACATGGAGATTCGGAAAAATTACTATTTTAGCAGAGTAGTGGGAACTTGGAATAGTTTACCGGAAGAGGTGGTAAGGAGTAAGGGAGTAGATAGTTTTAAGAGGGCCATTGATCTTCATTGGGGTCTATAATTTGATTAGGATCAGCCCAGTTGGGCCCAGAGTCTGTTGCTGGTCGTCACATTTGTATTTGTATTGTATTTGTAATTAAATTAACACCTGAAATTATGAAGTAAAGATAATAACAATGTATTTAATGAATTTTTTTTTTTTTTCATATTTTTAATAGCTCATTGCAAAATTATCGGCATTCTTTTTCTTGTTTCTTTGCTAATGCAAACAGGGTATCCGCTCAACCTGGACTTTTCAATTCCATGACTTTTGCGAACTATTTTCCATGACTTAAAAAAAAAAAAAAAATTAAAAAAAAATAAATAAAAAAAAAAAAAAAACGAACTCTGCTTTGTTTTTGGAAAATTATGCACTTAATATTCTATCTTGCAAAGCAAATGACCAAACATGGCGACTGCGTTTCACAGCAACAGAAGTCCGTTCGCTTTTGAGGTCAAAAAACGATCTTTTCCTACCGACACCCTCCTCCCCACTGTGCTTGTCCTCAAACGTACTTTCATGTAGCAATGAATTGTCTGTCCATAAATTTTACTGTAAGTTTAGATCCTGATATGAGTGAGGCGAAATCTGAATTCAAAACGGAACTAGTTGAGTTCTTGCCCCCCCCCCCCCTACCTACACGATTCTTTAAAATTCAACATCGTTTCTTAATTTGTTTTTTCTTTTGCATAAAACTCCTCGAAAGAAAAAGATTCAA
>JAXGGA010014497.1:0-7500 GCA_038373865.1 Uloborus plumipes
AAATACAAAAATGTAAGGTAAAAAACGTTGGATCACTTGACATGGAATGACCCCTACGATATAATATTTAAAAAGACATTTTATAAGAAGAAATAAAATCAGCAATTAACATAAACTGGGAAGCTGGGAATAACTTTGAAAACTTAGCTTTTTTCCTTGAGATTGTGATCGATGTAATTTTTGATAAAGATCATATTAAACTGCCGCAGAACACATTTTACAATGGTTATATGCTGCAATCTTTTGATAACGAATTGAAACAATACCAAGGTACTAATTGAACATTATTATTTGGTTGAAATGTTCATTTTGGGGAAATTCAGACCTTTTTTGGACCGTCTCTAAAAAGAGACGCTAGACAGTAATGGGTTAAACCAAGTCAAGTGATTGGGCCCGTACGACCAAGCCATCCATTGTTCTGTCAGAAAGTCTCGAACGGGATTTGAAGATAGTGCATGAGCAGTGAGCACCGTCGTGTTGGAAAAGGATTTCGCTCTCTCCCGAGCAAGAGTAATATCAAGTTAGCCTGGCAAACGATGTTGTAGAAAAAAGTACGTGCTTTTATATTAGGGGTTTTCTAGTTTATTTTACGAATGCATTTATGTTAGGGGCTATCCGTTAATGATGTCACTTTATTTTTCTTCATGCAACCCAACTCAACCCCTTCATCACAAAGTGACACACTTCCCTTGCCATCTTACCTCTCCTTGTCATACAATGAAAGTTCAAAAGACTTGTGTTTAACCCATTCATGCCTGACATTTTTTTCCAAAGATATTTTGTATACTGGTTACAAACGGTGTTTAATGGACAGGAGAAATAATAAAAAAATATTATGTAAAAAATAATTGTTTTATTAGGGAAAGAAAAATCGTCCCTCAAAAGTTACGATAGACCGCAGAGGGTACATATTTTTTTTACTAATTTTTCTGTCTACGATATAATATTTAAAAAGACATTTAATAAGAAGAAATAAAATCAGCAATTAACATAAACTGGGAAGATGGGAATATCTTCGAAAACTTAGCTTTTTGTTCTTGATATTGTGAACGATGTCATTTTTGATAAAGATCATATTAAAACTGCCACAGAACACACTTTGCAATGGTTATGTGCTGCAATCTGTTAATAGCGAATTGAGACAATACCAAGGTTTTAATTAAACACTATTATAATTAAACCCTATTATTTTGTTGAAATGTTCATTTTGGGGAAATTCAAACCCTTTTTTTGGACCGTCCTAAAAATGGACGCTAGTCTTTAATGGGTTAAGTTTTCTAACACGTTTTATTTTCTTACTTCTAAAGATCTCGAAACTACGCTAGGGTTGATGACAAATTCCTTCATTCTAAGAATAGCATTTTAAATATTTGTTTGTGAAAGCAGAGATTTATGTAGGATAGATTGCAATTATCCCCCCCCCCTCAATTTCATTTTTGAGGAGTGTCGTTCACGAGATTGCTCCGTGGCGCTTAAAGGGGTTCAGCATCGTCTGTGGGGGAATTGGTATAATTGATATTCTTACTTTTTAAGCTTGTCTTTCACACTTTCTGCTTGAGAATGAAACGGGATAACTAAAACTCTAAATGTAATCCCCCCCCTCCCCATTAAGTTTTTAAGAAACACCTTAGTGTAAAAAATAGTTTAATATTTATTAAAACATTAGATTATATAACACATTAAAATTACAATTTCTTAAAAATTTAATGTACAATAAACTGAAACAATATTTACTAGTTGTTGATGGTGTTTTTACTCAACCAAAAAATAAGTAAACAACCAAACAGAAATAACTGGTACAATATTCAAAATAAGCAACTCATTACCAAACTGAGATAAAGTTCTCACTAAGGAACTGCTGTGGACTAGAATGATTGTGGGATATGTCACATTTAGAGAGATAAACATATAAGATTTCTGAGTATTTTTCAGATTCATATTTTATTTATACGAAACTGCAGAAATACCTTTGCGCGTGGAAAAAAAATGATGTTTTATGGTTGAATTTTGCTCAAACATTGTTTGAAAGAAAATGGTATTCCAAAAAGAAACTTTAGACGGTAAAGTAAACAGATTGAAGAAAACATTTCTAGCACGCTCCGAGAATTTCATTTTCTTATTGGAAACACACGCATTTGTGGTTTTTATCGTCCAAATTTGCTTTGACTGTACAAGTAAACAGAACTCAAGAAGATTTTTGGGGAAACGAATTCAAAAATTAAGTTTGAGGAATGATTTATTTCAACGTCCCGTATTTTTCTGAGATGCGTGAGTGTTATGAAAAATGTGCATTTACATAGAAAGTACTCTGAGGCTGTAAAACTGTATTTAAAAATATATTTATGAGTAAAAGGGGTACTTTCTTTCATGTACCTCAAGTGGTTTCTAGGTTTGCAGAGTTTTGTTTAGTAAATTGTGTCTCGCAATCTGTTTAAGCGTTATATATATAAAACGATAAATTTGAAAAAAATGTACTAAAAATAGGCGATAAGAGTATCTACATCTATGGTTGGTCATCTTTAACTAACTGTAAAAAAATTTAAAAAGCATGGGAATTTACTAAATTATTTTAGATGAAACTTTAAATTAACTCATCTGAGTTGTACACTCAAAAGCAGCCTTATTATTTTAAAACAGAAAAAGTGTTGCATGGCCGTTTAATAAAGAAATCTATTGCAGCTATCTTAAGAGAAGATTGTCTTTTTCATTCATTGTTCGATCTATTCTCTTTTAAGAAACTTTCGGAAAAAAATCTTGCGCAATATGTGTACTAGTGCATGTACAAAATAAGATATTTAATAAATGCTGCCTGCAAAAACTGCGTTTTCTCGGCTGTAACAAATTGAAACACACAGATATTGTATCGTTTTTCCTGTCATAGTAGGATTCAAAGACTAACTAGAATTTATTGTCTCAATACATTCCTGATTTGTGCCCACACTATATATTATAAACCACAGTACCACTACAAAGTGCAATATTAGTAACAAATCGTTACTAATATTGACAATCATATTTACAAAAGTGTATAGAACTAACTAGTAAAAAATATAAATACATCTGTTAAAAACGTTGGTACTTTATTAGGGAACCCATATTATTTATGTGAAGCATATTCTAGGAACTCTGACTTAAATCGATTTCGCAACATAACCTTTAAATTTAACATCTAAAGCACTATTTAGCTGCGAGTTGAAAATACATAAAATAATTATAATCCATACAATTAATTTTAACAAAAGTAATTAACCAGAACATAAATAAGCAACAAAAAATAATTAAGTTGATAAAAAATGAAAAACCACATTTTTTTTTTACTAATAGGAGTGAAAAAATAAAATTGTTCATGTTCTTTTATAATAGATTTTTTTACATAAGTTATTTTACGTTTTTTAGTGTCATTTGAGTCAAACCGCAAGGGCATTCAAGAGGAAAAAAACGGTAAATTTCTTATGGATTTAATGTAAACGACAATTTCGTAAACCGCCGCTAGCAACTCATTGTTACGTATGTAAATATGCTCGTACTAGTGCTCAAAGTAAAAACGACTGCAAGGGGAAGCTATGCGGCGATCAATAACGGCTCAGGTGCAACTTAATTCAAATGGGATTTAATTGCTCTAGCAGCTGAAAGAGGAGCATATTCCCAAAAACGGAAAATATTTGCTTAACCTGTTGTAGCTCCGCTGCTCTTCCAATTCAATTGTATAGAAGAAGGTGAGGAAATAAGCAATTGAGAATTTTCTGCTCTGATTAGTGTGCGTGAATTAAACGCCTCTATTTGCTTCTGCAATTAGCAATAGAATATGCATGCTTTGTTCGTTTAATTTCTTGTTTGATTTTCAGAACGAATAGAGTTTATTGGATGGATGTTATGAGTATATAAATCAGGATGTGTGCACACATAAGCATTACTGTGATGAATGAATATTTTCTCCTCTTACTAGGAAGTGTGTCCATTAGGGTGGGCCGAAAATGACTTTTATTTTTTTTTCGATGACGAGATATGCGGAAAAGGTGCCATTGGGGGCACAAAGCACTCACAAAAAATTTGAAATTTTTTGCACAATTTCTTGATCTGCCGCAATCGCCTTGAAGTTTCGGAAAAATGCTAATTTTTGATGTTTTTCGTAAAATTTGTCACAAAATTTTTTTTTAATATTTTCAGTGATAGGTGTAACTTAAAAGGTACTATTAGGGGCACTAAGTTCACATAAAAAATTTGAATTATTTTGCTCCATTTCTTGATCAGCCATAAACGCTTGGGGGTTTCAGAAAAATTGCTAAAATTGGATATTACAGCAAAATTTGTGAAATTTTTTTAAAAATTATTTTCGGTAATGGGGAAAGCAAAAAAAGCTCACTATTATCATTAAATTAACATTAAAATTGAATTTTAAATGATATTTAATTTGTCACAAATACGGGGAAAATTCGGAAAAAAATGCTTTTTTTTTAATGATCCAATTTATTTATTAATTTTTAAGCTATATAAAAATTCCGTCCAAGTGTTGAGAGACAACTTAGGAGTCTGAAATGAGAAGTAGTTTATAAATAATCTGCATTTTTATTTTTAAAATTTGTTAGAGTTACAAATTAGTTATTTATTACTATTGAATTAAAAAAATGTGTTAACTGAAAGTGCTTCACAGTTCTCAGCTTATTGCGCATCCAAATATTTTGCAAAATAATCCAGAACTCAACGCGAGGAGGTGGCTGCACGAGTTCCACCAGCCCTCCACCTAAAAATATTATATTCACATTGTTCTGCATTCTTCATGCAACAAAGTCCTTCTTCGAATTAAACGTTGACATTTTTATCCTGGATTGTATCTTTGCTCTGATGAAGGTATCTCTGTCCTCATGGCTACATACGTGCATTGCCGCTTCTATCACTACTTTAATTGTTCTTTCCACATCTTGCGTGTGACTTGGAAAGCGGACTGAAGCTTCATCTAAAAAAAAGCCTGATTCTATGTTTCTCTCAATCTCTTCGAATGAAAGATTCTTTGTAATTGGAGGCTCACTAAGATCTGTTGAGAGCCAGTCGATGCAGTCGTAGTACTCAGTAGCCATAAAGTTCAGTTTTAGAACCTTAAACTGTCTCAGTCTCCTGATCTCTTTATTCTTTGAAAGGCGGCATTGTTTAATCCTTTTCCATGCCAATATTCTGATTTCTTTGTTTTCGTCTGTCGCCATTGCTAATAGTATATTCTCAGGATGGCTATAGTATGCATTTCTTTGAACCACCGAATACACTATCGTCTTTAAGTCATCAGGGAGGAAGCTTAAGAGTAGAATGACGTAGTACGAATTTATGCGCAGAGTATGGTTCTCAGTGAGGAAGCTAGCAGGGTGAGCAGATGGACCGAGACATTTGTGGAAAATAGTTCTGCTCTCAAACTTCCTCTCTGATGACTTAACGATAGCGCGTTCGGTGGTTCAAAGAAATGCATACTATAGCCATCCTGAGAATATACTATTAGCAATGGCGACAGACGAAAACAAAGAAATCAGAATATTGGCATGGAAAAGGATTAAACAATGCCGCATTTCAAAGAAGAAAGAGATCAGGAGACTGAGACAGTTTAAGGTTCTAAAACTGAACTTTATGGCAACTGAGTGCTACGACTGCATCGACTGGCTCTTAACAGATCTTAGTGAGCCTCCAATTACAAAGAATCTTTCATTCGAAGAGATTGAGAGAAACATAGAATCAGGCCTGGTTTTAGATGAAGCTTCAGTCCGCTTTCCAAGTCACACGCAAGCTGTGGAAAGAACAATTAAAGTAGTCAACGTTTAATTCGAAGAAGGACTTTGTTGCATGAAGAATGCAAAACAATGTGAATATAATATTTTTAGGTGGAGGGCTGGTGGAACTCGTGCAGCCACCTCCTCGCGTTGAGTTCTGGATTATTTTGCAAGATATTTGGATGCGCAATAAGCTGAGAACTGTGAAGCACTTTCAGTTAACACATTTTTTTAATTCAATAGTAATAAATAACTAATTTGTAACTCTAACGAATTTTAAAAATAAAAATGCAGATTATTTGTAAACTACTTCTCATTTCAGACTCCTAAATTGTCTCTCAACACTTGGACGGAATTTTTATAAAGCTTAAAAATTAATAAATAAATTGGATCATTTTAAAAAAAAAACATTTTTTCCGAATTTTCCCCGTATTTGTGACAAATTAAATAAATATCATTTACAATTCAATTTTAATGTTAATTTAATGATAATAGTGAGCCTTTTTTGCGCTCCCCATTACCAAAAAATAATTTTTTAAAAAATTTCACAAATTTTGCTGTAATATCCAATTTTAGCAATTTTTCTGAAACCCCCAAGCGTTTATGGCTGATCAAGAAATGGAACAAAATAATTCAAATTTTTTATGCGAACTTAGTGCCCCTAATAGTACCTTTTAAGTTACACCTATCACTGAAAATATTAAAAAAAAAATTTTGACATATTTTACGAAAAACATCAAAAATTAGCATTTTTCCGAAACTTCAAGGCGATTGCGGCAGATCAAGAAATTGTGCAAAAAATTTCAAATTTTTTGTGAGTGCTTTGTGCCCCCAATGGCACCTTTTCCGGGGGGAGGGGGGGGGAGGGGGGGGGGGGGGGGGGGGGGAGGGGGGGGGGGGGGGGGGAGGGGGGGGGGGGGGGGGGGGGGGAGGGGGGGGGGGGAGGGGGGGAGGGGGGGGGGGGAGGGGGGAGGGGGGGGGGGGGGAGGGGGGGGGGGAGGGGGGGGGGAGGGGGGGGGGGGGAGGGGGGGGGGGGGGGGGGGTGGGGGGGGGGGGGGAGGGGGGGGAGGGGGGGGAGGGGGGGGGGGGGGGAGGGGGGGGGGGGGGGGGAGGGGGGGGGGGGGGGGGAGGGGGGGGGGGGGGGGGGAGGGGGGGGGGGGGGAGGGGGGGGGGGAGGGGGGGGGGGAGGGGGGGGGGGGGGGAGGGGGGGGGGGGGGGGGGGGAGGGGGGGGGGGGGGGGGGGGAGGGGGGGGGGGGGGGGGGGGGAGGGGGGGGGGGGGGGGGGGGGGGGGAGGGGGGGGGGGGGGAGGGGGGGGGGGGGGGGAGGGGGGGGGGGGGGGTGGGGGGGGGGGGGGGGGAGGGGGGGGGGGGGGGGGAGGGGGGGGGGGGGGGAGGGGGGGGGGGGGGGGGGGGGGAGGGGGGGGGGGGAGGGGGGGGGAGGGGGGGGGGGGAGGGGGGGGGGGGGGGGGGGGAGGGGGGGGGGGGGGAGGGGGGGGGAGGGGGGGGGGGGGGGGAGGGGGGGGGGGGGGAGGGGGGGGGGGGAGGGGGGGGGGGGGGGGAGGGGGGGGGGGGGAGGGGGGGGGAGGGGGGGGGGGGGGGGGGGGGAGGGGGGGGGGGGGGGGAGGGGGGGGGGGGGAGGGGGGGGGGGGGGGGAGGGGGGGGGGGGAGGGGGGGGGGGGGGGTGGGGGGGGCGGGGGGGGGGGGGGGGGGGGAGGGGGGGGGGGAGGGGGGGGAGGGGGGGGGAGGGGGG
>JAXGGA010014497.1:25000-31927 GCA_038373865.1 Uloborus plumipes
CGCCTCCTCCAAACTCCCGCCCCCCATCACCCACCCACCTAACCCCCCCTCCCACCCCCCCCCCACCCCAAGCCCCACAGACAACCCCCCACCCCTCCACCACCCACACAGCCCCCCCCCTCCTACCCCACACCCCCCTAGACCTCCACCCTCCCCCAAGCCCCCCGCACTCTCCCCGCCCCCCCCTCCCCACCTCTAGAGCCCCCCCCCCCCCGCACCCCCCCACGCACAACACCCCACACCGCCCTCACCTCCGCCGCCCCCGCCCCCCACACCCCCCCACCACCACCCCCAACCCACCCACCGCCCTACCCCCTCACCCAACCTTCACCCACCACCAACCCTCCCCGTACCCCCCCTCCCTCCCTTGGCCCACCTCCCAGCCCCCCAACCCCCCCCCTCCACCCAGCACCGCCCCCCCCCAACACCCCCGCTCCCCAAACCCCTCCCGCTCTACCTCAGCCCCCGCCCAACCACCGCCCCCCCCACCCTCAGCCCCACGCCCCCGCCCCCACCCACCCCACCCCACACCCCCCCACCGCACTCCCGACGCCGTTCTCCCTCCGCCCCCACCGCCCCTCTACCCGCCCCGACCCCCTCCACCCCCCCACAAACCCCACCTCCCCTCACACGCCCTCTCCAGCCCCTCGCCGCACGTCACCCACCACCCCCCCCCACCCCCACCCACACCCACACCCCCCACCACCCCCCCATCACCCCCCTCCCGCCCTACCCCCCAACCCCCCTCCCTCCCCCCCCACCACGCCCCCCACCTCCACCCCCCCCACCTACACCCCCCCCCAACCACCCCCCCCCCAGCCCCCACGACCCCTCCCAACCCCCCCCCCCCACCCCCCACCTACCCCCCACACCCACCCCCCCCCCCTCCACCCCACTCCCTCCCCCACCCCCCCGCCACCCCCCCCCCCTCCCCACCCCACCCCCCCCACACCCCCCCCCCCCACCCCACACACCCCGCCCCCCCCCACCTCACCCCCCCCACCCCACCCACCCCCCCCCCCCACCACCTCCCCCGCCCCCCCCCCCGCCCCCCCCCACCCCACCCCCCCCACCCTCACCCCCCCACCCTCCACCCCCCCTCCCGCCCCCCACCCCACCGCCACCCTCCCCCTCCGCCCCCCCCCACTCACCTCCCCCCCCCCCCCCCTCCCACCCCCCCCACTCCTCCCCCCCCCCCAACCCCCCCCCCCAGCCCACACCCCACACCCCCCCAGCCCCACCGCCCCCCCCCCCTCACACCCCCCCCAGCCCCCCACCCCACCCCCACCCCTCCCCCACCTCGCCCCCCCACCATCCCCACCCCCCCCCCCCGCCACCCACCGCCACACCACCACCCTCTCACCCCCTCCCCCCCCCCACCCCCCCCCCCACCCCCACCCCCCACCTCCACACCCCCCCCCCTCCCCCCACACCCCCGCACCCCACCCCCCCCCCCCCCCCCACCCTCCCACCCCTCCCCCCCCCACCCCCCCCCTACTCCCCCCCCACTACCCCCGCCCCCCAGACACCCCCCCCACCCCCCCCACCACCCCGCCCACCCCCCACCCCCCCACCCCCGCCCCGTCCCACCAAACCCCCACCCCCCCACCCCCCCCCCCCACCCCCCCCCCACCCCCCCCCCCCACCGCCCCCACCCACACCCCCCCGCCCACCCACCCCCACCCCCTACCCCCACCCACACCCCCCCCCCCCCACCCACCCCCCGCAACCCCCCACACACCCCACCCCGACCCCCACCCCACCCCCACCCCCACCCCCCCCACCCCCCCAATCCCCCCCCACCACCCACCCCCCACCACCACCCACACCACCCCGCCCCCCCACACCTCAACCACCAACACACCCCCACCCCCCAACCCCCACCCCCACCCCCCCACCACCAAACCACCCACTACACCACCCCGCCACCCCCCTCCCACCCCCCACCCCCCCACCGCCTCACCTCGCCCCCACCCCCCGCACATCCCCCCCCCCCACCCCACCCCCCCCACCCCCCACCCCACCCCCCCAACACCCCCCACCACCCCCCACCCCCCACCCCCCACCCTCACCCCCACCCCCCCTCCCCCACCCACACCAACCGCCCCCCACCACCACCCAAACCCCCCACCCCCCCCACACCACCCACACCCCCCACCCACACCCCCCCACCTCCCCCCCACCCCCCACCCCCCCCCCTACCCTCCCAACCCGTCACGCCACTCCACACCCACAACCAGCCTCCCCACCCCCCCCTAACACCGCCGCCATCCCCCCACGCCCCCACCACTCATCCCCCCCCCCCCTCCACCACTTCCTTTCCCCACTCAACCCACCCCCCCTCCAACTCTCCCCCACCCCCGCTCCCTAGCGCCCACCCCCGACAATCCCACTACCCTACCCTACCCCCTAGCCCCACGAACCCCTCCCACACCCACCCCCCACTCCCCTACCACCCCCCCGCCGACAAGAACACCCCATCCGCTCACCCCCGTCCCGCCCACCGCCACCCCCCCACCCTCCAACCCCCCCCCCCCCAACACCCTCCCCTCTCACCCCACCCCCCCACCCACCCCCCCACCCCCCCCCCCCCCACGCCACCCCCCCAAACCGCCCCCCACCCCCCCACCCCCCCACATACCCCAACCCCCCTCCCCCCGCGCCCCTCCCGCGACTATTCCACCACCCCTCCACCTCACTCCCCCACACCCCCGCCCCAACGCACTCCCGACCCCCCCCACTACCCCCCCCCCCCCACTCAACCCCCCCACCCAACAACCCCCCTACCCACCCCCACCTCCCACCCCCCCCGCCCCGCCATCACCACACACCCCCCACGCCCCAAAACCCCCGACGCAGACTGCCGCCCCGCCCCGACCCCCTCCCCCACTCCCTCCACACTCCCCCACGCCCCCACCCGCCCCTCGCCCCCCACCAACCACCCCCCCACACAGACCCTGCACTAGCCCCCCCGCACGCCCCCCCCACTCCACACCCACGCGCCCCGCAACCTCCCCACTAAAACGACAACGCCCTACCGCCCACTCGCCCCACCCCCCCGTGTTCAACCCCCCCCACCACACGCCCCGACCGCCACTCGAACACCCCCCCGTTCCCCCCCACCCCCGCCAACTCACACCCTGCACGTACCCTCCCCCCCCCCCCCACACCTTAACACCCCCCCACCCCCCGCCCACCCCACTCCACCAACGACTCCACCCACAACCCCACCCCCACCCCCTCACCCCCACCCGCACCCCCCCCCACCAGCCACCTCCCCGCTCCTCCCCCCGCCCCCACCCCCCCCCAAGACAACCCCCACCCTCAACAACACCTCCACCCGCCAACACACCTATCAACAACACACACCCACACACACCCCCCTCCAACACCACCCCCCCCCCCCCCCCCACCCCCCCCCACCCTACCCCCCCCGCACCCACACCTCCCGCCCCCACGCCCCCCCCCCCCACACTCCCCCACCACCCCCCGCCCCCAGCATGGACCCCTTCCCCACACCCGCCACTAACACGGCCCCCCCCCCTCCCCCCACACCATCCCCCCCCTTCCACTCACCGCTCCCCCCAAAACCACCCACCATCCCAAACCCACACCCCCCTACACCCGACACCCCCCCCACCCCCCCCCACCCAACCCCCACCCTACACACCCAATCAACCTCCACCCACCCCACACTAAAACCCCACAAAACAAACACCACACTCCCACCCCACCCCCCCCCACCCCACCCCAACCGCCACCCCTCCGCCCCAACCCCCCTCCCCCTCCGAAAACACCGCACGACACCCCCACCCAACCCCCACCCCACCCCCCACCCCCCGCCCCACCCACCCCCTACGCCTCCCCCCACCGACCAACACCCCCCACGCACTCCCCCCACTCCCCCACCCGCGCCCCCAACCGCACCCCCCACCCCCCCACCGCAACCCCCTCACCCCCCCCACCTCCCCCACCCAAACACCGCACATAACCCCGTCCCCCAACCCCCCCCCTCGACTACCTTATACCCCCACCCACCACCACCCCCCCGCCCCACCCCCCTCCACTAACACCCCAACACTACCCCCCCTCCCCACCCCCACACCTCCACTCCCCCGACAAACCCAACCCAACTAACACCGCACCACGCGCCTCACCCTAACCCCAATACCCCCACAACACCCCTTAACCCCCCCCCCCCACCCCCACGCCACACCGCCAACAACCCCCCAAACTCCCCCACTTCTACAAGAAAGTTGAATAACGCATACCACGTCCCCCGACCAATCCCCCACCCACACCCTCACCCACATACCCCCCCCCCACCCCACCCCCACCTAACCCTCCCGACCCTACCGCCCTCCACAAACCCACCCCCCAAACCCACCACACCCCCTACCCCCACCCCGGCCGCGCCCCACCCCAACTCCCCCCCCCCCCCGCCCCAACCTCCCCACACAGCCCCACTCCTCCCTCCACCCCCCCACCGCCCGCACACCTCTCCCCCACGCCCCCTCCCCACCACCCCCCCGACCACCCTCTCAAACACGCCCCCCCCTGCACCCCCCACCCCCCATCTCCCACACTCACCCCTAACCACCCCCACCCCCCATACCACCCCTCCCAACCCCGTCCCACCCACTCCCCCAACCCCCACCCCACCCTCACCCCCCCCCGCCCGCCCCCCCCCCAGCCCCCCCCTCCTCCCCCCCACCGATCCCCAACACCCCCTCCTCCCGACCACTCCCACCCCCCTAACCCGCACCCCCACCCGCCCCCAAAACCCGCCTTACCCCACCCCAACCTCCTCCCGCACATTACGCCCCACTACCCCACCCCCCCACCCCCCCAAAGCCCCAAACCCCCCGCATCCACCGCCCTCCCCACACGTCAGCCCACCACACCCAACCCCTACACCCCCCCCGCCCCCCACAACCGCCCAACCTCCGTCCCCCGCCACCACTCCCTCCCTTCCCCAACCCCCCCCTCACACCCTACACCAACTACCCAACCCTCCAGACCGACCCCCCCCCCGACCAAACTCCCCCTCACCCCCCACCCCAACACCACGCTTCCACCTGACCAACACCCCCCCCCACCCGCCGACGACCCCCCCCGCCCCACCCCCCACCACTCCCCATCCTCCCCCCCCCCCACCCCTCCCCCCACCCCCCCACCCCCCCCCAAACACACCCACCCCACGCTCCACCGCCACACCCACACCCGTCCCTCCCCCCGCCCCACCCCTCTCCGCACGCCCCCACCCCCGCCAACCCCATCGCCTCCCCCCTCCAGCGATCAACGACAACCCGCCCACCACCACCGCCTACACCGTAAACCCACCCCCCCCTCCTCCACACCCTCCGCCACCTCAACCCCACCCCCCGCTCAACCCCCGAAACCTCCCCCCCACACCTCCACCCCCCCCCCCAGCCCCCACGCCCACACAACCCCCCTAACCCCCCTCACGCCCCACACACACCCACCACCCCCCCTCCCACCCCACTCCACCACTCGCCGCCCACACACACCGCCCCCCACACCCCCCTCCACCCCGCCCCAATCCCACTCGCCTCACACCCAAACTCCTCCACCCACCAAGACCCTTCACCTCCTCCTCAACATCCCTCCCCACTCGTCCCACCCACCCCTCACCACCCCGGCCCACTCAAAAACAACACCCCGCCGACCCACACCCCAGCCATAAACCTCCCCCCGCCACCACCCCCCCTCCACCCCCACAAGCACACGCTGACCCCCCGCCCCCCCGCCCCCACCGCCACCCTAACAAACCTAAACCCCCCCCCCACCCTCCCCCCCCCCCAACCCCCACCAACACCCCCCCACCCTCCCAACAAAAACCCCCTAACCCTCCCCCCCCCCCCCCCACACCTCCCCCCACCGCCCCCACCAACCCCCCCCCCAAACCACGCACCGCCGCGACCAACCGCCACCCCACCCCCCTCCTCCCCCCCAATCCACCACCCCATTCCCCCACCTCCGCCACACGCACACACGCCATCTCCCCCCCCCACCCCCCCCAAACCCGCAGCTCTCCCCGCCTCCCCCCGCAGCACATCCCAGACCACCACCCTCAACCGCAAACCCAACTACCGCAGAACAACCGACCACCCCCCCCAACCCAACAACAGCTACCCCAACCCAACCACACCCCCCCACACCAACACACGACCGCCCCGCCCCCCCCCGCCCCCCACACTCCCTCATCCCCACCCCAACCCCAAAACCCCACCCACCCCGCCGCCGCAACCATCCACCCCTCCACTCTTCACACCTCCTCCCCCTGACCTACCCCCCCCCCACCCCGACGTACCCCCGCCCCGCCAACCCACACCGCCCCCCCGATCCCGCCCCCCAACCTTCCCGCCCCCCCCCCCACCACGCCACCCACACCCCACCCACCACCCCCGACCCATCCATACCCCCCCACGCACCACCCAACCCCCACCACCCCAAACCAACCAACACCCCTCACACCCACATCACCACCGCACCGTACCCCCACCCCGACCACCCCCCACGTCGCAACAACCACCAAACACAACCCCTCCCCCCCACCCCCCGCACCTACCCGTTCACCCCACCCCCGCACCCCCCCCCCATGACCCCCCTCCCACCACCGACCCCACCCCGTCCCCCCCCCCACCAGCTTCCCCCACCCCCCCTCCCCACCTAAACCCTACCCCCCTCAACCCCCCCACCCACCGCCCATCCCCCCAAAAACTCCCCCCACCCCCCCCCCCCCCCCCACCCCCCCCCCCCCCCCCCCCCCCCCCCCCCCCCCCCCCCCCCCCACCCCCCCCCCCCCCCCCCCCACCCCCCCACCCCCCCCCCCCCCCCCCCACCCCCCCCCCCCCCCCCCCCCCCACCCCCCCCCCCCCCCCCCCCCCCCCCACCCCCCCCCCC
>JAXGGA010014498.1:0-31925 GCA_038373865.1 Uloborus plumipes
CTCGTCGATCACTTTAGATCGAGATTAAAAGGAATAACAATGGTTTAAGAACATATAATCATCTACTTTTAACCATCTATATTATTTAAACCCATAAGTTAATGAAGTGCTACAGTGAGGAAGACGCAAATAGAGTGATGAGTTGTTGAAAATTCCGAAGTTAGTACCAATAGAAAAAACGATGATACTTTTTCGATTCATTCGAAATGATTTGTGCGTTTTGAATAGTCCAATATCTGAACATTTATTCTGACGGCGATTGACTAATAGCAATTTGTATTTAAGTTAGCGATTTTAAAAACTACCGTAAAATGGGGTGTATAGGAACAGCGGGGTGATTCGGAACAAAACTTCCTGATCATACAAAGAAATTCTTCATAAATATACCGTCGGGTATTTTTGGCAGTTAATTTTTTTTAGAAAGGTAATATTATAAGAAGTAGGAAAAAAATATTTTTGTCATTCTGGCAACACTATTGGCTTCTGTGCAAGGCTGCAAGCGGAACGCTAAAAAACATCAAGTTTTCATGGTCTGCAAAACTTTGTATGTAAGTACAGACCCCTTTATATTTCAAATCTAAGAATAGTATTTTTTAATTATGCATATATCTGAGCAACAGAGTACCACATTAGAAGAGACAACATATTTTAATTGTGGCATAAAAATGAAAAATTCTTCATAATGTCATAGGATAAGGATTTGCGGGGTGAATCGGAACACTTTGTTCTGTTGTTCCAATTCAAACTTATTTAAAGGAAACTGTTTGAAAAATCAAGATTCTAACCCCAATTCTTCTAGTCAAGACAAGGACAAGGATTTATTACTGTTTATCCCTTCTCGTGAGCAACTAGATCTTAGAATGACAGAAAGTTGCAGATTTAAAAAGATTTTTGCTCCAGGAGACTTCTTTTTACTTAAAATACATGGGGAAAAGTCATACAGACTTTATGTAGCAAAAGTCCAGCACACAGACAGTGATGAATAAGTGGGAAAATCTTAAGGAGAATCCCAAAACCCAGAGATTTTAAGAAACTAAAGAAAAGGCAGCGTTCATCCCAGAAGATGTTATGAAAAAACTTAAGCCAAGCCACAACTGCTAGTTTTAAGGACAAGTACATATTTGTGGACGACATGAGTGACTTCAATTTATGTTAAATCTTTGTATTTCAATTCAAAAGCATTTCTTAAAATTAATTTTAATTTTTCATAAGTTCAAAATTATTTTGAATTTTGACAAATCATAAACGTTTACTGGTATAGAAAATAAACTTTTATTTGACAGTAACTATCTGTTCTTATTCTCCCCATCAATATTACTCATGTTTGTGAGACCTATTACAGGTTAAATTGAAAAAAATAAAAATTTTAACATGTGTTCCGATTGACCCCTATCAGCGGGGTGATTCGGAACACCCCTAAATTCCTATATATATAAATAATAACTGTTCAAAATGTTTTGTCTTTGCTTGGAATATCAAAAGCAAAGCAAGACCGAAGTTTTTACCCAAAAAATCAAATTAAAAAAAATCTTTTAACTACTTTTTTTACAATCAAAGCTGAAAAGTACCGATTCACCCATTTTACGTACCGTAAAATGGGGTGAATCGGAACACTTTTCAGCTTTGATTGTAAAAAAAGCAGTTAAAAGATTTTTTTTTAATTTGATTTTTTGGGTAAAAACTTCGGTCTTGCTTTACTTTTGATATTCCAAGCGAAGACAAAGCATTTTGAACAATTATTATTAAAATATATAGGAAATTATGGGTGTTCCGAATCACCCCGCTGATAGGGGTCAATCGGAACACGTGTTAAAATTTTTATTTTTTTCTATTTAACCTGTAATAGGTCTCACAAACATGAGTAATATTGATGGGGGAGAATAAGAACAGATAATTACTGTCAAATAAATGCATAATTTCAATACCAGTAAACGTGTATAATTTGTCAAAATTCAAAATAATTTTGAACTTATGAAAAATGAAAAGTAATTTTAAGAAATGCTTTTGAATTGAAATACAAAGATTTAACATGAATGGAAGTCACTCATGTCGTCCACAAATATGTACTTGTCCTTAAAACTAGCAATTGTGACTTGGCTTAAGTTTTTTCATAACATCTCCTGGGATGAACTCTGCCTTTTCTTTAGTTTCTTGAAATCTCTGGGTTTCGGGGATTGTCCTGAAAGATTTTTTCGCTTATTCATCACTGTCTGTGTGCTGGATTTTTACTACATAAAGTCTATGTGACTTTCCCCCTCGTATTTTAAGTAAAAAGAAGTCTCCTGGAGAAAAAATCTTTTGAAATCTGCAACTGTTTGTCATTCTAAGATCTAGTTGCTCACGAGAAGGGATAAACAGTAATAAATCCTTGTCCTTGTCTTGATTAGAAGAATTGGGGTTAGAATCTTGATTTTTCAAACAGTTTCCTTCAAATAAGTTTGAATTGGAACAACAGAACTAAGTGTTCCGATTCACCCCGCAAATTTTTTTTCTATGGCATTTTTCAGAATTCTTCATTTTTATGACACAATTTATAAAAAATGTAAATTCTAATGCGGTATTCTGTTGTTCAGATACATGTATAATTGAAACATACCACTCTTAGTTTTTAAATATAAGAAGGTTTGTTCTTGCATATGAAGTTTTGCAGTCTATGGAAATGTGATGTTTTCTAGCATTCCACGTGCAGCCCTCCTTAGAAGCCAATAGCGTTGCCAGATTGACAAAAGTAATTTTTTCCTACTCCCTATGATCTTACCTTACTAAGAAAAAAATTCATGGTGAAAAATACCCAATAGTTTATTTATGAAGTTTTTCGTTGTACGGTCGGGAAGTTTTGTTCCGATTGACCCCGCTGTTCCTATACACCCCATTTTACGGTATATTTTTAACGAAAAGGAAAACATTTTGACTAACGTGCAATGGTATTAAGTGAAGGGCTAAATTGATATTAAAAGTGCAATAATTTTGAGCAATTGTATAAGTATAGTCAATCAGAGCCACTACTTTTAAAGGATTTATCACAGTTTGCAATGACAAGCAATACAGCAAAACAAGATGCTTTAAAAATAATGGGTTGGTGTTTAAAAATATGGCAATTCAGTGAATACACGGCTAGAACAAGAAAACTAAAATCGGTTTTCCTGAGCCTTGCTGATGGATCAGCTTTTTTAAACTAGGTGATTCAGTAGAACATACTAAACTTCTCAGATGGTCCGATTTAAGACTGCGGTTTCATCTAATGGAATGTATTTAATAACCCCGTTTATGTACTTTCACTGCGGTCTGAATTTTCAAGATGTTTAGAAAAAGTAACACCATCAAAAAGTTATCAATACAAACATGATGTTAAAAGTGGAAAAAAAAGACTATCGTGTAGGCATGTGTGATCCAAAGGTGGGCAGATTAATCACTTTTAGTTTATCTTGTAAAGTATTTTTCTATGATGCCTGTAATCTAAAGTTAATCTGATTTGTCTATACTTACTAGGCTTAATAAATACGCATTTGGCATCAAATAATATTTTTTATACTCTGCAGGGTGGTATGATATTATTCGCGATAAAACTAACTTCGTATATAAAGTGTACCCACATTAACAACCACTCCTATTTTATTATCTTCAATCTAGTATTTTAGCATTTTAAATTTAATGATTCCATCTTAACGGGGACATATAGGGTGAAGTGGGGTAATTGTGTACCTGTGTTGACGAAATTCAACTTCTTAAGTCTCTGGTGGGGAGGGGGGTATTCAGAATTTTTTTTTTTTTATATCATCTTTTATCGGCGTTTCTCTAGATTACAAATCACCCAAAGAATTTTAAAAAAAACTATTTTTTTCATGGTTGTATTGCTATGTTTTTAAAACCATCTCTGAAGTACACATTTGCCCCACAAGTTGGGGCAAATGTGTACGCCGCATGAAAATCCTATACAATTCAGTTGTTTTGCTGTTGGGCCAAATAAGTACAAAAGAGCAGTTAAGGACAAAAAATTCTGTGTATGATTTTTTTATTTCCGAATTCTCCAGTGGAAGCTATGCACTTTTTTTGTTGCCCACCTTCTGTCCTCTCTTAATTGGTACAGTTTACAAAGGTGAAAACAAAGTACAAAGCATAGGATTAAAGGGGAAAAAACGTCTTTAATAGCAAAATTGAAAAGAACATGTCAAAATTTGTATCTTGGAATGTAAAAAAAAGGAATTATAAGTGGCAAGTCCATTGCCAAAATAAGAATAGAAAATTTGAGTGAGACCTTCAGCAACTCTGCTAACCCATGTTGTAGGAGGAAAATTTGACTGGGAATATCAAAACACCTCTTTTTCCCTCAGATGGCTCTGGAAGCTTGGTGACAACAGCATTGCCATCGATTTCGCTAATATCTTCAGAGTGAGGGTGAACGAAAGTGTTTTCTCCATTTTTTTCAATTAATTATTGTGAGGAGGTCAATCAAACATTTGGGAACAAAAATATACGCCTTAATAAGATTGTAAAAGTCTAATAAGGAGAGGGTGAATGTGTATTCTATGCAAATTTTGCTTGGGGTAAATTTGTACTGTAGTACACATTTGCCCCAAGAGAAAATACACATTTACCCCGTGACTGAAAACAAACCGGGGTAAATGTATACCCCAACATTATATACAGGTAACCATTAATTTAACTAATCTGCAGCCATTAATGAAGAAAACAACTTACCTTCAAGTGATTTATCCAAGAACTAATCAAATCTAGCTGAAAATGGTGATCCTGCAGCACTGTAAACAAAAGTCCACGAAATGTGATTCATAACGAAAAAAAACACCTGACGAAATGGAGGCAGATTGATAAAGCCTTATTAGCTGGACATAGGTGCAGCCATCTGAGAAGTGATCACTGAACTACAGGCTTCCAAATGGCGCCACTAGATAGCAGCTAGCTTCATTTTTTCCTCCTTTTTTCAAATGAGTACACATTTGCCCCAAGTACACAATTATCCCACTTCACCCTTCTCTTATCAAAAGCCCGAAATTTATTTTGACATCATCACTATTAATGACGTGTTTCATGCATTCATTATAATTAGTATTTTTCGTAATCAATCCACGAAGTTTATTTTAGCAAAAGCATGTTGACTGTAAAAAAAAAAAAAAAAAAAGTCTAACCTTACTCCATAAATACGGTGGCAGTAGTGCTGCCTGCACAGTTCAAGTAATTTACCCGATGTATCTGGTGCAAAGTTACACATCACTTGTGTACGGTTACACCCTGGCAGCGTAACTATAGCACAACGTTCACCAATTTCTGTGGAACGTCACACCATAGTTAGTAAAAAAAAGAAGAAAAAACAAGAGCATTCATGCTGCTCTGGAGAATTCGTTTCAATTATTCGTTTATTTAATGTTTGACAGGATCATGCTTTGCCAATACCAATCAACTTTACACAAATTCATAATGGATTTTAATTACAAACGATAGAATCGATTCAAAAATCACGCGCAGAGATGTTTCAAAGCAAGCACCTTAGATCACTCACCCGGTAAGATACACCTTGGTTGCGTTAATCGGACTTAAAAGCTATTTTCCAAAGTTTGGCTTAACGCATGTGTTTTGAACAATATTCCAGTTATTTTAGCGCTTGGTGGAACTTTACACAGGCAACATGTAATTTTCCTCTATCAACTAGAGTTTCCATAAAATTGGAACAACTTACTCCAGAAGCTGTGTAACGTTACTCATTGATAATGGTAACCAAATACTTTTTTTACAATTTTGAGATTAATACTTTTAGAGGAGTTCACTGAACTGTGAGTTACTTGAATTATATTAGCTCGGTCTTAAATTGGATATGTTCATCAATTGAGTTACTCATTGTCATAAACGTAGATTTTCTAAACGGTATCTCATCCAAAGCTTTATTTTCGGTAAAATATAAATGCTTAGTTGATTTTGGTAATAGCGATATCTAAGCACATATAATTTAAAAAAAACATTTATCCAGGGCGAGTGCCCTGGATAAATGTTTCTTTTTTTACCAAAAAAGCTTACAACCAGCTTTTTACCAAAAAAGCTGTTCTACCAAAAAAGCTGATATTTTGTAAATTTTGCCAGATTTTAAATACAAAACTGCAAAGTCTTTGAGTAATTTTTAAATTCAAATAGACTAAAACAAATTTAAGAAGTAACTGACAACAATGAGCACTTCAAATAGTTACCTGTTACTATTATCCTTGAATAATTTGTACTGACTTTTTTTTCTCTGGTGATAGTATTTTCTGTATGACATCTATAGCTAAATGAATTTTCATGGTCTGATGTATCTTGTAAATATAAATCTCCGTTTTCAAGCATGCCATATTTGCCTAGATTGAAACAAAAGATGTGATATTTTAAACAAAATCAGAAGGAAAAGATGTTTTATCTTAATGATATATTAGTTATTTTATTTTATTATTTAATTTTATTTACTTTGAAGATACATTCAAGACAATGAGACAGGCACTATGAATTTGCATGAGAAACCACAGTATTTGCAATTTTTCTGTCTTTGAAAAGTTGTTATTATTTAATTAATTTTATTTGTTTTCACTGTGCATATTTGTATACATAGAAGCAATTACCTGACAATGAAAATTTATATGAAACGAACAATCTAATATTATATAATATACTACTGTACGCAATCATTTATGTTGTGAGGATATGCTGGGTAGAAAGTTATTGGATAACCAGATGAAAATAGCACGCCGAATGACTCGGAATCCTTAGAGGAATGATTTGCTAGGATAATTCAGGCTTACACGCCCCGCATTCACACACTACAACCATTTTCAGAGAAAGTTCAGATGTAATGCCAGCTTTATAGCAGAGTGAAAGGTAAGATTGACTTTTTTAACGCTTTGTTTAAGTTAGAACATGTAAGAACTGTTGTTTTAATATTTAATGTTCCAATATTCTGTTAAATTAATTATTTGTTTATATAGAAAAAATATTATTATAAAGAAGGCTTTGGGAGCTGATTGCAGTTATATTGGTTTTAAACAGCAAGGGATAGGGCAGATCACCTTGAAAAAAAGTTTATGCACCCACCAGATTACAGGTTATTTAAATGGCCTCCTCACTGTTGACTAGATATGGTAATATGCCCCACATTTAATATTATTTGCTTGTGTGGAAGAAAACCCAAGAATTAATTTTATTTACTTTACTTTGCCAAAAAAACTGTAGGATAGCAAAATATAGTTCAGGTACGTGTCTGCAGTAGAAGATTTTCACTTTTAAAAGTTAAAAACATGAGCGTATTTAGTCACAAAATAAAAATAAAAAATGCAATATACTTGAAAAACAGATAAATACGAAGTACATTTTTCGAAATGAATGTACTGCTCTGAGAAATAACGCATACCATAATTGTTTGCATTTTTCTGTTTTGTGAAACACAATATCCGGCTAATTTAATTTGAGAAAACCCTTGGTTAAAAATATTGTATTTCTCATCATGCGGATTGCTACCCCAAGTCGAGTCCGCTATGCCCAGCCCCTCGCCAATGGGGACCACGGCAGTTCCACAGGACCAAAACAGAGATCCAAGTAAGTGACGTCATATTCACTAGAAGTCACATAGAATGTTCATGTGTGTTATTCTATCATGCAAAAACAAACATAAAATTGAAAAATCTCATACTTTTCCTATGCATTGGCTATTTTGTTTAATGCTCACTTTCCTTAATTCGTACAAAGAGGATCCAGATTAATAATGTTCTTCTACATAAGGACGTATAATTGTTTAATCCCTACGTCTGACGAGGGAAGACAAAGTGATGTATAAAAAGATTAATGCAAGCAAATATTATGTTTCTCTTAAGCTGTTAAAGGCACTGGCAGTACAAAATTAATGTCACGGTTTTTTACTTATTAACAGCATTATGTTCTCACCTTTACTGAACAAAATTCTGGCAAATATAATTAAATCTGAATTATTTACTAAATAAATCTGAGAAAATTATAAAATTTTTAAGAAGTAGTTTGCTGGTATTAAAATCGTATTCCTTCAAATGTTAGATTTATTACTTTAAACAATTTTATTAAAACTTTTACGGAAAAATCATTATATCAGCATTATCTAAAAATACATTTTCTAACAGTAATTACTATTTAAAACTTGTAAATGCAAATTTTTGGCACGCTGCATGATTTATTGTGTCTATTAGTTTATTTGCAGACGAAGAAATAACATTTGACTTTTTACACATATATCAATACCAAATGTAGTGAATAACATTACAAAGTTCTAAAATTCATTAGATAGAATGAGTTATTTACTTTTAGGAAACATAAAGTCGCACACGATGATTAAATTACATTATTTGTCTTAAAGTGTGTTTCCGAAGTATAGTGCAATTCAAAGGGGTTTTTACCATTTCATTCACGCATCTTTAGGCTTCATGTTTAAATTCTAAATGTGTGTACACATTAAAAACATAATACTAGAAACAACTTAGAATGCAAAAGTGCAAACATTTGGATTCATAGTTTAATATATTTAATTAAGAAGAATACTTTACACTATAAATTATAATAGGGCAATTCCACGGTAACATACGTACCATTTTTTTCACAAAACAGCTTACAAAGACTGTAAATATAATACATTTCAGTTTTATTTCACGAACTTGATGCAGACCATGGTATTTAATACCATATATAATAGAGTTACATATTGAAGATGTCCAGACAAATATTAAAATAATAGAATTTTCACCACAGCAGACGTAGCTTGTAAGATCATATAAATATTGTTTCTGTAAATCTTCAAAATTTAAATGTATTTTATAGAGGTAGGGCTTGGCTCCACATCAGCAGAAAACTGACCAAAACCGAAGTCAGAAACCAAATATCCGGGAACTTTGAATTTAAAGGAAATGGGAAATACCCGGATTTTCGGTTTCTGCCTTCGGTTTCGGTCGATTTTCTGCTGATGTAGAGCCAGGCCCGTAAAGTCCATCTTCTTCTAAAAACCCCATGCAACGAAACGAGGATCTCTGTTTTATGCAGCAATCGATTTTTTTTTTTCAGAATGGAGTTGCCAAAAATCGTTATAAAAATAGATGCATTTGAATATTTCTAAATGTGTAAAAAGACAACAAGTTAATTTATATCATTTACCATTTTCCAAAGTTGGCGTTATCATGAATCCATCGATTCGTTCCCAAGAAATAACCCTGACGTAGTCACTCACTGAGCTCGGTACAGGACATCGTAGAACAGCCATGTTCCCGCGAAGAACAAATTCATCAAACAGACGAATTTCATAGTTCTGAATTACAACTGAAATATATAAAACATGGTTTTCTATAAACTCGAACTGTACAAGTTAATTATTTTCAAGAAAATTAAATTGGAAAAGTAAAAAGATCACTTTGTGCCACAAAACAGTACTATTTGGGCGTTTCAAAATATTTTGAAAACACAATGTTATTTGACAGTTTCAATTATAAAAAAACACAAAATTAACAGAATAAACAAAAATGAAGTAGAAGGAAGTAAAAATAGGAGAAGTTAATGTTGAAAGGTTGAATCCAGAGCTCAACCTATCTTAATTCACTTCCCCAAATTTTGCCTCCTTCTCTTTCATTTTTGTTTATTGCGTCAATTGTTTTATTTATTATATGCTTGGGTTATTAGTTTAGCTGCTTTGAGCATATATGTGGTTTCCGTCTTTTTCATACATACATACATATATATATATATATATATATATATATATATATATATATATATATATATATATATATATATATATATATATATATATATATATATATATATATATATATATATATATATCAGTAGCGAGGCGTGACTTCAAGCGTCAGTCATCGCTAACTTTCAGGTCTCTAAAGAAATATACCGGAACTTTAATTTCTCAGTTTTCGAAAATTTTGAACTGTTGTTTCCGATGTCCATTATTTGGTTCTTTTTTTCATTGCTGAAGAATAACAATATTGCAATGTGTTTAAAAAAATGATATATTGCTACAGATTTTTACGAATGTGTGTGTGAGGGGGAGGGAGGGGTAAGCTCCTCATACTTTCAAAACATTTCATCAAGTCTTCAAAAAATTTTACTTACCTTGTAAAAATCTTGGTTCACAGATGCTTCTTTTTCAATTTGAAAAGTTCAAGCTTGCTGAAATGCAAAGCTCGAACGGCAACGAGCACTACTTTTTATGAAAAACATTTATAATTGAAACTAAAAAGAGAGAGTAAAAAAACAAAACCACGCACACATATATTCGTTTTTGAAAGTTCGATGAAGTTCCAAAACACAAAAGGTAACAGTATTTTCCCCCATGCAAAACTACTGTAGTTGCAAACAATATTGTTTTCGACCCGTCGGGCTCATATTGGCGCCATCGTAAGATAACCGCAACCCCTTTTTTTTTTGAAAAATGTGACGCACCGAATTGAAAAAAAAAAAAAGAATGAACGAAACAGGAGAAAAAAATCTCTAACCCTCCCCTCCAACCCCCACGATCCGCCAAAACTGAGAGTTGCCAAAAAACAAAATGCTCTGCACATAAAATTTCCACGGATCATCGCCGATGACTCGTTTTACATCTAAGGGAAGCTGTGAAAGTATCTGATTGGCTGAAATGGCTGACAAGCGAAAAAAGTTGCGCGCGCACACACAAAACCGATGCGGTTATCTTTAGCGATGAGTGAGGGTCACGCCTAATCGTTTACTCAACAGATGACACCACTAAAATAAAATTATTTGGAATATTAAATGATCCGAAAAAATAATCTGAAAATAAAATTTTAAAAACTTTAATTCTTTCAGTGCAAAACGAGGTTTGCCTTCAGGTCATCGGCGAATCGTTCGATGACTTGAGGCCTCGCTACTGATATATATATATATATATATATATATATATATATATATATATATATATATATATATATATATATATATATACACAGGGTGTCCACTCCAATCGTGGACCAATAGCTAATTTCTAAACCGTTAGAGATAAGCATATAGTTTATTTAGAAAAAAATCTCCAAATTACGAAAGGAATTTTGGGTCTATTCAATGTTTTTCAAAAAATCAAATTTTGAAAGAGTTACGAAATTTAAATTTTTATACAGCCCCCCAGTCCTATCAATCATATTTAGTAAAACATTCTTGACACTGTAACGTTTAAAACTAAAAAAAAAAATCACTCTTCTACCACAAAAATTGACCGAGTTATGACGTTTTGAAAAATCAAGATTTTGCATTGTTTCATGACGTCATCGAGAGGGACCGTATGGGAAATCCTTCAAAATCTTGATTTTTCAAAACGTCATAACTCGGTCAATTTTTGTCGTAGAACAGTGATTTTTTTTAAGTTTTAAACGTTATAGTGTCAAGAATGTTTTACTAAATATGATTGATAGGACTGGGGGGCTGTATAAAAATTTAAATTTCGTAACTCTTTCAAAATTTGATTTTTTGAAAAACATTGAATAGACCCAAAATTCCTTTCGTAATTTGGAGATTTTTTCCAAAATAAACTATATGCTTATCTCTAACGGTTTAGAAATTAGCTATTGGTCCACGATTGGAGTGGACACCCTGTATATATATATATATATATATATATATATATATATATATATATATATATATATATATATATATATATATATATATATATATATATATATATATATATATATATACAGGGTGTTCCAAGTCAACTGTCATGACCTTTATTTCCTCAACCGTTAGAGATAAGCATACAGTTCATTTAGGAAAAAATCTCTAAATTACGAAAGGAATTTTGGGTCGATTCAATGTTTTTCAAAAAATCAAATTTTGAAAGAGTTACGAAATTTAGATTTTTATACAGCCCCCCAGTCCTATCAATCATATTTAGTAAAACATTCTTGACACTGTAACGTTTAAAACTAAAAAAAAATCACTCTTCTACCACAAAAATTGACCGAGTTATGATGTTTTGAAAAATCAAGATTTTGCATTATTTCATGATGTCATCGAGAGATCGCTTAAAGGACCGAATGCGAAATCCATCAAAATCTTGATTTTTCAAAAAGTCATAACTCGGTCAATTTTTGCGGTAGAACATTGATTTTTTTTTAGTTTTAAACGTTACAGTGTCAAGAATGTTTTACTAAACATGATTGATAGGACTGGGGGGCTGTATAAAAATCTAAATTTTGTAACTCTTTCAAAATTTGATTTTTTTGAAAAACATTGAATAGACCCAAAATTCCTTTTGTAATTTAGATATTTTTTTCCTAAATGAACTGCATGCTTATCTCTAACGGTTGAGGAAGTAAAGGTCATGACAGTTAACTTGGAACACCCTGTGTATATATATATATATATATATATATATATATATATATATATATAAAGTGTTGAAAAGAAAATGTACCAAACGTCATAAAAATGTAACAGTTAACAAATTTCTTATGCAGCTATGGGAGAACATAATGATATGTCTTGAGCCGATTTCAGTATCTTGTAAGGTTCCGAGGTTGCGTAGACATACACTGTTAAAAATTTTCCTGAAATTTTACGGTAAAAGTTACTGGCATCCATGTTGCCAGTAACTTTCACCGTAAAATCCAATTTTACTGTAAAATTTTACGGTAGAGAAAAGTAGAGTTAAAAAATGCAAGAAGCTAGGATCGAACCCAAGACGCAGTAATAGCACTTCGCTTCTCTAACCACTGTACCGAAAAGCCCACACATGACGAACAGAAATTGAGTGTTACGTGCTTCGCTCAGTAAGTCACGTGGTTTATCAACTGGCGCTGTAATCGTTTCTTTTTTATGGTACAATTTACAGTAAATATTTTCGTTACTGTAAATGGAGCATTTTACAGTAATATTTACCATAAAAGTTTCCTGAATTTTTAACAGTGTATGGGAGGTAAGAGGTTCTTACAACGTGCGCCGTCTTGTTGACGCGAAAGCGCGTGTGAGAACAGGATGGCATTCAGATTAATAAATTCTACGATATAGGATGCTTTTTCTGATTTCTGACAGCGGAAGTTGTTAAATATGTCTATATTCATCACTGGATGGTGACCGTGTACGTGTAAGATTTCGTATCACACGAGTCAATTTGAAATAAAGGATACCTACGCGACACCAACTATGTTCAAGTGGGAGCAGCTTAAACATGCTCCTACAACCCGGACATGTCACCCTGCGATTTCTGTATATTTAGCCCTTTGACAAATAAATCTGTAATGAAAGCACGTCCTGTGGTGCCAAGCACCCCATTTTGTATAAGTCCTTCTTTTTTCCATTTCTCTTCTCATTCCCCCCGAGTTTCATTTCACATTCTCGTTACTGGTTAAGGCTTGCTTCGGCCAAGGTGACCTTTTGTATTGGAAACTGATACAGCTCCTAACTGTATACGTCGCCTGAACTTCCTTTCGCCCGGTTGCTTTGTTGGCGAATTTAGTGCCTTTTATTTTTTCTGTGTTGCCTTTTGGCATATTTACAACTCTACGCGTAGGGTCGACTTTCTCGCCTTGGCGAAGTGTTTGGATCTTGTCTTCTGTTTCCTTCGCTCTGGCAACCTGGGAAAGGAATTTTCTTATCTGCTGGTTTTTGCTGGATTAGGATTTTTCAGTTGAATTTTGAGGCACGTAGGGTTTGTGCTAGGAGTTGTCGCTGTCCAGCAGTCCACCAACGCCTTTGCCTGATGAGGAGGGAGAATTTGTATAATTATAAGGATTACCGTGAGTACCCCAATTGATCTCTATCCTTTTCCCCTTTTACTTTCTAAGTTTGCTCCCAGTATGCACATCCACTAAATATGTTAATGTGTGATTAAGTTTTTTTGTTTAAGTGTCTGATATGGTTGCGCCATTTTCATCGCCATTTTGTATTTGTATCTTGTAGTTAGTTGTGTTTTGTTCGCTACTTCTTTTTGAAAATTTTACGGCATTGTATCCCAGAAGTGCATGAATAATAAATTCATACAAAATTACATTTTTCCGTGAATTTTCTTTGAATGTGGGTTATTGACTTACTTATTTTATGTATTCTATAAAAGCAATGTACTCTTGGTGTAACTCATTCAAAAATGATACACCACCACATAACACGTCCTTTTAGACGACAAGGTCAAGGACACTGTAAAGGACTGGGTCTCCTCACTGCCACGGAAGTTCCGGGAAAAGGGAATCCGCCGGCTAGTTAATCAGCGTAAGTGCTGTGTTCAAGGCCTATGATGAATGCTTGTAATAAAGTCTTCATTTAGACTCACGTTATCGTTTGGTACTTTTTAAACTTGAACAACCCTAACATTTCCAAAAACTCAAAAAAATCTTCCTGATGAAATACAGTGAAAATAGGCCTCCTGTAGTCAAATGACAAACGGAAGGAAATAAGATGCTTATTAATAAAACAACAAAAGAAACTCAACCGTCGATTTTTTTTCCCAAAGATTTAAACAATATATTTATTCCCCCTATTATCCACTATATTACATTAACCGTCATTTATATATTATGTTTATTAAAATTAATGAACGTTTTGTGACCGCAAAATTAATTGCATATTTTTATATTTAATCTGTTTCATTGTTGTATGTGCGCACGATGATTTCGGGATTCTTATTCTAACATCCAGTTGGAAAGTTTAAAATAGCTTTATAAAAGAAGTCTTTCAGAAATAGTTTATAAAATAGTTTTAAATATTTAACCAAAAGAGCTTGTACTATTTCTCATGTACTTCCGGCTGCTTTGGGACAACCTGTCAGGAAAAGCTTTTACTAAATAAAGAAGAATTGGTAATGCGAGAGTCTATATCCTGTTTTGCGCTAAATCCAGGAAAAGAAGCATCAAATATATTTCGGTTTCAAAAGTGAAATCGATACTTCCTTTAAAGCAGCTGAGATATTTTCTTGTCAGGCTCAGATTTAAAACAGGGGGGGGGGGGATGCTGCTGGGATACATGAAAATGACAAAAACTGCAGTCACGTTACTCTGCCAATATGAACAAATAAATTCAATTTCTTTGAAGTAATGCTTCTTCAAGTACTTCTTTAAGTACTATTCATATACTTCCCAACTTTATATAAAATATAAGAAGCTTTTATGCATTAGCTTTTATCAAAAGAGAGAAAGTGAAATATATAGAGAAATTGATCATGCATAGTTTTATATACGGCAGTAAAACGAAAAATTTCGTAATTTGACAGATTTTGTGCAGCTGAACGAACATCATAAATTTGTTTTTACTTCTTGGGTGTTTTTCAGTTTATTGAGGTCTGAAATTTATAATTGCAAATGCTTTATAACATTCAAGTGCACAATATGAATTTTGTGCTGAAGGTAGATTCTACATTCAGACAGCAGAAAATAAACAGTAAAAAGAGCAAAATTTCTGTACTACTCCATGCATTTTTAAAACACAATACGTAAATAAATAATAGTTATATTTTATTCTGAAAGAAATTATTTAACAAAAAAAACTTTTAGTTTAATTCAGAGCCGTTTTCAAAATTAAGTTAATTAAGTTCAACATAAGTTTGCTTTACCGTAAATACATATTAAGAAGTTTTAACTTAAATAAGACAACAGACGGCATGTCATCTTTGTCATAATTACACGGCCTATTAATTTTCGACATTAAGTTCCCCTATCACAAGTTTAATGAAGGAAAATCCGTAAAGAGTTCGGCCGGCAGGTAATGAAATGTTAAGGAATATGCAAATTAGTTCTTGACGGCTCAAAATAGCGATCAATAACTAATCTCAACAACACTAAATTCTTAATGCAGTAATTTATTCGTTTTTTTTTTCTTTCTGATTAAAAATTGATATCGAAAAGTATTTGATTTAATCAACAGAAATTTGCTTGAGAAAAGTGTCGACTACGGAGCTTAATCTTGGAAAGAGCTGCAGCTAAATTATATGATTTCTAGGGAAGTGTGTAAAGATTTCACACATGTCGAGGCAAAAAATCACTATATTTGGAGCTCAATGGGTGGTTTAGCTAACCTAAAATATTTTTTTTCAAACCACCCAGTATACAATGCTATCAAGGGACCATTACCTCATTTTTTTTAAATTTATTTATTTATTTATTTCGCATTACTTCCATCTGTGGCAAATGAGCTTTTATTGTTCCTCTTTCTGCTGAAAATAATTAACGGCAAACTCGTCGAATTCCAAAATGTTCCTTTTGCTAGCATGAATTCTAGAATTCGTTTCTCCGAATATCTTAAGAGCTCAATTCTATAGATACTACCATAGCAGCATAATCTCATCGGCCGATGATCTGCCGGTGAAATTATCATCGGCCGATGATCGAATTCGATGAGTTCTCATCGGGAATTGCTCCAATATGTCTCATCGGCCAAACAGAGTCTGAGCAGAAAAATCCGATGAGTTTTGCTCGAAATACGATGAGATTTGGAGCATTTTACGAGCAGTGCAGTCCCGTGCCGATGAATTTCGGATCATTTTTGGATGCTCGGTTTATTTTTATCGAGAAAGTTGATCGGAAGGATATTGCTTTTCGATGAAAAGTAGCTCATCGAAAACCGTGCTCGGATACTGATCGGAACGATGTCATCGTGCGTTACGGGATCAGTTTACGAGGAGTTCGACGATCGGCCGAGCAAAATCCGATGAGTTGATACTACTTGGGTACTCTTTACTCACACACATTATAATGAATTCATAATTTGTTGAATCTCCCAGTAAATGTTCAGGGAGATTAGCAAATTGGAAAATCTAACGCTTAAATTCCGAAATACAGCAAAAGGCTACAGACACGTGGCTGGGATTAAAACGAACCCCTTTTTCAATGCCAAGAAGTTTAAGCTTTAGAATTAAAAGTCATCCGAGTCTTGCTGTTTACTTTCGAAACGCGGACCTTTAACAGTTAAGTACCGTGATCCTAAATTCTTCAGCTAAAGTTACCCATATACACTCAAAAGGTTAAAACGCACTTTTTTAATATCTCAGATGCATAAAGGACAATAAATATCATGAAATGATGTTTTGAGAGAAAATGAATAATTAATAAAGTTTTGTATCTAAAGGCAACAATTTCAAAAAAAAAGGCAACATTTTCTTTTAAAATTATTATTTTGAAGATAAAGCTACAGTGCAAAAAAATAAACCGTTGTTTTTACAGTACTGGCATCAGAGGTTCCAGTTTAAAACTGTAGAAGGCACAGTAATAAACTGTAATATAACAAATTTCATAAATTGTTACTGTAACGCAGAAATTTTACAGTTTATTACCACAATTTTACATTCCCACAAAATTAGCTGTATTTTACTGTAAAAACAACAGTATAATACTGGCAGCAGTGGTTCCAGTTTAAAACTGTAAAACGCATGGTAATCAACTGTAAAATTAGCAATTTTACAATTTATTAGTGTAAATTAGCAATTTTACAGTTTATTAGTGTAAACTAGCAATTTTAGTTTATTACTATAAAATTAGCAATTTTTACCATAACTACTATAAAGTTAGCTGTAAAAACAACATCTATTTTTTACTGTGCAGTTCTTCGCAATACAAGGTCTGACATTCAAAAAACCCCATAAAGTATACTTTAGAAATAAAGCATTACAATTATAATCAAATGAGGTGAATAAAATATTAGTAAAAGCGTAAAGTGCTCACATAATGTATAAAAGCAATAAGTAATGTTTACTCAAATATTTCTACTGCATCTTCTTATATCATCCCTAAATATCAACTTTTGTTTTTAAAAATGTTTTTGCAATATATTTGAGCCCCAGCGAAACTTCAAAGACGTGACAGCCACTCATTAAGGGATTCAAGAAGTCAAAAACCGTATTTTTCTACCGCATAAATATAGATAAGAATCATATAAATATGTAGAAAGAAAATCATCAGACGAAGGCTTAATGTCATCAAAAGAACATTCTGAAAATATGCCAAAATGTGGAAGAGAAGAGAAGAATGATGAGATCTTAATGTTACCTATAATTTAATGCTCGCGTTTTTAGAACATAAAGCCCGGAATAAATGTGTTGATGCATGATGCAAGGGTGATTTTTTAAGGTTGGAAATATTCACAGCTTTCTATATCATTACGTTCAGAAATGCAATTATCCTTTAGATTTATGGTATCGCAAAACTTCTAAACTTCTGGTAGAAAAAGAAAGTTGTAAGGGTAAGCGACTGTAAGCTATGTTTATAAAATCCCCAATTCCCGTTGTTTATCTGACATATTAACATTTCGTAGCGTAGTACAAGTCCCCTTGGTAAAGAAAATATATTAAGTAAACTTTTGCTCTTGAAATATTACTTTTAATGTAATGCACAAATTTTTGTGTAATACATGAGTATTAAACTAGATTTAGAAAAAAAGAAAGAAAGCATTATTGGAACACAACGAACTGCAAAGCTTCTATGGGGGGGGGGGGGGTGTCTTCTTTTTACATTTATTGTATATATGCCTACAGTGGGTAGCTAAATGACAGGGCTAAATTTTTCGTATGATTTTAGCTGTCTATAAGGTAAGTAGTTTTTCGTGAAGCTGTTGTGTATCAATAATACGACACTAATTAATAGTTTTTATGTATAGAGTCATAAACTATTAATTTTATAAAATAGTTTCAAATTATGGAGTCATTAACTCTTACTTTTTAACTTGCTAACTCGTTTAAAAAAATAAAAACAATACACGTCTGTCTTTTAATGGGTTCGGATATGATAGATGGACCATTCGCTTTAAAATATTCTAGGAAAATAATTTAAAAGTTCAAGACATTGCCGGACTTTAACTAGCGACTGTATAAATATTTATATGCCATTGGAGCATTTAATGGTATATTTCATTAGCTTTAGTCTTAGAGTATCGGAAAAAAATCTGTAAAATTTGTACGTGCCTTTTAAATAATAGAATTAAATTGCGACTGCTTCATACATAGATACCGAGTTTAAAATTTATTGCAAGAAACGAAAACTAATAAGCTGTTTAAAAAATTACAATCATAAAGTATCATAAGTATTGCATAGATAACTACTGAGACTTACCATATTGAAATAAGCCTTACATTAAGTAACTTAAAGACTTACTAATAAAATTTCAATTTTTCTGAAAAACGTCAATAAAATTTGGATTGAAACCTGATTAAAAAAAAAAGAAATGACCACACTGAATATTTGCTCCCCAACTTTTTTTTATTTGTATCTCTTGATCAAGCTGAAAAAAACTCAAAGTGATTAAACATATATTGAACTGCAGGGAGCATTTGAAAGATACGCATGAATTGAAATTTTACGATTCTGAGATACTTGCATTTAAATGAAACATATCCCCAAAATGTAAAATATCCCCCAAAACAAGTCGATAAACTGAAAAAATTATAAGTAACAGCTTTTAGCAACTTTGTTCTGTGTGACTAAGCATATTTCATTGATAGAATCTTGTTCCTTTGCAAAACTTCTTTTTTTGCAGATTTGCAATAGATGCAGCTCGTCATTTAGACGGGTTTTTTCGGTAGCGAGAACTCAAGAAATCCATAACTAAGACTTGAAAATTACCAAAAAAATCAAATGATGCAAAAGTTCTTAACTTATAGTGTAATAAGATATAATTTAGCTCTGAAAAGAGCTGTTTTTGTGTTCAAAAGCAACGTAAAACGCTAAATTTGAAAGTGATTGTGATAATGAAAGAAACGCCAAAATTAGAATTAAAACAAAGATTGGAACTATGAACATAGTTACAGTTAACTTAATAATGGCAGAAGAAGTAGGAAGCAAAACTATTAGTGTCTTCACCGTCAGCATAGTACAAAAATAATCTGATAATTAGTAGTTAGATGCGATTCACTATCAAAGTTAGTGCTCAACTGTCAAAATCAGCTGTTAAAATCTGTAAATAAGAAGGCGGAGTGAAAAGTAATACTGACAGAACAGCTTTTAACTTCGGTAAAAATGGTACGAATTGAAATTTTTTTTTTTTGCTATGAATTACACACAGTTCAGAGATTCATTTTAAGAAAAAAAATGAAAAATCAAAATTTTGGTCAATTATTTGCATTTTAAGACTCCATTGTAGCCTTAATGGAAAAGCAAGTATATAATGTCCCTTATAATTCTATCAAGTCTCTACTGATTTCTACCTTACGAGAAAAACGAGGAACCACATCCGGGTTGTCATCACTTTTGTGTAGTCTTATAACCCTTTTAATGACTGACTTCTTTCCAAACATTTTTTGTATACTGGTTACAAACAGTGTTTAATGGACAGGAAAAAAAAAGGTTAAAAATAATTGTTTTATCAAGGAAAGAAAAATCGTCCCTTAAAAGTTGCGATAGACCCCAGAGGGTACATACTTTTTTTTACTATTTTTTTTCTTTTTTCTTTTTTTTGCCTACGATATAATATTTAACAAGAAGTTATGTCAAGAACTAAACGAGCCTACTTTCCCGTACATCGACATTCTATCATTTGATCATTATTCTCTTGATTATTTCTGAGCTTGAAAATTATGTCAAACGTACCTTTTTTATTACTTAAAGCTGATTTCTAAAGGCAAAATATACCTCTCTCATCAGATGAAATAGACACGTAAAAAGTAAATAAACGAATAAATAAAGTTTTGTCGCACCTTTTAAAAAATGTAACTTTTACAGTTCTTCCGTAGAAAAAATCCTCAATCGTTTAAAAGTAAATAAATAAATAAATAAAAGTACAAAGAGCATCAAAACACATTTTATCAAAGAAAGAACAAAAAAGAAAAAAAACCTTACTCCGTTAATAAAATGTCTCGAATTTCACATTAAATCCGTTGTCAGTTGTTAAATATAAATAAAGAATAAAATGCTCTCGTGAATGGAAAATTTTTATTACAAAAAAAAAAAAAAGAAAAAAGAAAAAAATCGTCTGCCCCCCCCCCCAAAAAAATAATAAATAAAATAAAACAAAAGAATAAATAAACGAAAAATCGTCTGCACAGTCAGTCACTTTTTTCTGAGCCTGCATTTCCGCCATGTTTGCGGAGTCGGAATCAGAGTCCTCACAGAAGATTATTCAGAAAAGTACTTTACAAACATTATTTATCAAAACCATTTTCTTACAAAGTTAGTTTGAAGGAAATCCGACTTTAAGTTCAGGATCAACATTCAACTTAAATTCCCCATAGGCGCTAATGTTATTTTTTCTGAACGGTTCAATATTGAACGAAAAATGGTTTCAATCAAAAAGAGAAATATGGGAATGAGCCTCTCCGAGATCTTTCAAACAAAAAAAAGTTTATTCCATTCAGACGGTTCACTCAAAAGTTAATAGGTGGGGAAAGGTTGCTTGAATGGTTCAATGTTAAAGGAAAAAATGTTCAAATTGAAAATTCAAATACGGTAATGAAGTATCCTTGCTGAGACCCTTCGAACAAAAAAAAAGTTCATTTAAATCGTACTGTTCACTCAAAAGTTATTAGGGGTGACAGTTTGCTTGAGCGGCTCAATGTTGAACGAAAAATTGTTCAAATAGGAAACGTAAATACGAGAATGAAGTATCCTTGATAAGATCTTTTGAACAAAAAAAAGTTTGTTCAAATCGGACTGTTCACTCAAAAGTTAGCATCGCGGGACAGGTTGTTTGAACGGTTCAAAGTTGAACCAAAAATTGTTCAAATCGAAAAATCAAATATGGGAATGACCTGTACTCGTCGAGATCTTTCCAACAAAAAAAAGTTTATCCAAATCGGAATGTTAATTCAAAAGTTATTGGGGGGGGGGGGCAGACAGACCGACCCAGCGACCGACCGACACACAAATTTCCCATCTCAATACCCTACTTTCAAATTTTTAATTTTCGATATTCATTTTACCTTTTTATTTCTTTTTGGCTTTTTTTTTTTAACTTGGCGATATTTTTTGGATGCATTAAGGCACTTTTGATACTCTTTTTGTCTTTCTTTTATTTTTAACATGAAAGTAGGCTAAAAAGACATTTTATAAGAAGAAATAAAATCAGCAAGTAACATAAACTGGGGAGCTGGGAGTAACTTTGAAAACTTAGCTTTTTTCCTTGAGATTGTGAACGATGTTCATTTTTGATAAAGATCATATTAAAACTGCTACAAAACACACTTTGCAATGGTTATGTGCTGCAATCTGTTAATAGCGAATTGAAACAATACCAAGGTACTAATTGAACACTATTATTTGGTTGAAATGTTTATTTTGGGGAAATTCAGACCCCCTAAAAAGGGACGCTAGGCATTGATGGGTTAGTGTTTTTTTATTCCTCCTTTAATTGGTTGTCATGTAGTAAGCATTCCATTTGGAAGCAAACTTCCATCCCTAAACGCTAACCTTGATCCATCGTACAGATACCATATCCAGTGCAATACACCGCCAACTCGGCTATTTCGAACCACGGACTGCAGTTTCGTGCTTATTATGCACTCATCAGCGTGAATACGAAAGTAACCGAGTTGGCCGCAAAAATCCTCTTATAAAGCGAAGAGAGCAGAAAAAACTGGTAGCTAATATGAAATTAGAATAGCAGCGAGCGACCGCACTTGGTACGGAACAACTCATACATTTTAAGGCAGAGCTCGGGTATAAAACAGTGAGTAACCGCTTCAAGCAAGGGCTAAGGCAGGGACATACATTACACCGCCAACTGTATTCCATGCTGATGAGTGGTCTGCATTCCATGATGATGAGTGCATAATAAGCACGAAACTGCAGTCAATGGATCGAAATAGCCGAGTTGGCGGTTTATTGCATGTTCCTGCCTTAGCCCTTGCTTAAGGGCGGTTACTCACTGCTTTATACCATATCCAGTGTCGTTTGAGTCCAATGATGATGTTGCTAACATATAAATAGTATTACATGTGTAGCGTTCAACTAAAAAAATACCTTGCAGGAAAGTTTAGTAAAAATGAAAGTGTTAATTTTTTTTTTTTTTAACTTAATAATACAATTACGTAACATAAGTTATTTCTGCAAAAATATGGAGCAATACGAACAGCAGTTTCTTTGTTCTTCGATAATTAATGGTTTCTTTTCATGCATATTATAAAGTTACTAATTAAAATTTGGATATTCGAGGTTAAATTTGCTAAATAACTGAAAATAAATATATTCTTTTACTCTAAATTTAGCTGATTCTAAAATAACAAAAGGGAAAAATAATTATTAACATATGTTCTATCACTTATAAGAGCATTTTTAGTTTTATGAATAAAGCATTTTTTTTTCTAAGCAGTTATCTATTTTTAAACAAAACTCTTCGGCATACAAGATTTAGATTTAAATTTAAAAATCATGAGTTTTCTTTCGAATTTATAAAATATGGATATGTTCTGTAAAATATGCTTCATTTGCACACATATACCTACTTCGCCTTATGTTTTTTAATTGAGGGAAAAAAAAAAAAACTTCTGCTAAAATATGAACGTAAAAAGCTTTAGAAAAAAAAATCCGTGTTTCTATGTAAACTCATAAAAGCTAACATATTAATATGAAACGTATTTATGCACTTTTAGTTTATGATCAAGGATAAAAATATATTTGAGCTCTTTCCGAATGAATTAAGGGGAAGGCGAATTAAAGCTGAAAGAAATAAATTTAATTTTGGTAGCCTAATACAGTTATATTATGGTAAACACAGGCATAGTGTTTTTAAAAATTTTTAGACGGAATTTATGAAAGATTCATGCTTTGAAATAAGCTTTATCTTTTAGTAATCTTTGAAAACAAAAATGCACTGAAGATGCATTTCAAGCAAAAAGGAAAAGTTATAACTTGAGCGATTTCTTAAAGATCAGCATATTACTTTTTTATGTCTTAGTGCGTTATATGGAAAATAAATCTAATTTAATATCAATCCTGATATTTGAAAAGTAAAAAAATGATTACAATTAATGTTTTAAAATCCTTTTTTTATTTTTTTTTTTTTTCAACTTCAGCGCAGAGATAATGTTTGATGTATTTTAGCCTTGATGCATTTTCAATTCATTCTCGAGTTTTAGTGTTATTATTATTTTTTTTAAATTTGCGTGGCAGAGGCAGAGAGAGCTGTTGTTGCACTATAGACATTGCTTTTTAAGGTTCCGTACGGAGATGTGAAAAACTGTTATTATTTGAAGTAGTACTGTGTTTTTTTTTTTCAATACTAGATGAATTTATGTTAATTGAGAGGGAGATCTGGGGTTTGTTTACAAAGCAAACATTAAGATAATTGCAAGCTGCAATGAATAGGCGGTACTGTCATCTATTAATATACAATAACTTATTTAAAGACGTGTAAGCTTAATTTGGAAAAAAAATGCAAACGTTTGTATAAGTTTGTAAAAATTAAAAGTTTATCAAAACCAATACTTTTTTTTTTCAATATGAGGCTTTTAATGCATTCTACATGCACATAATTCACATAAACATTAAAGAACAGCAATGATACCGCATTAAATTAAAAGTCTTAAAGTAAATTATAAATTATTTAAAGAACTTCAACGTAACGATAGGAACCGAGATTGAAAATATCTTTATTCCCTCAGAACACACAGAATAAGAGAATTAAGTTTTCAAGCTATGCAAATATACTTAATGAATCATTCATAAGTCCGAAGGGCATCTTACTGCAATATTTAAAGAACAATTTTATAGTATCAAAATAGTTTTTTTTCCTTTTAATGTTTTCCTTTAATCTCTGGAGATTTTTCTTTGTTTGAAATTAAAAAAAAAAAAAATAAATAAAATATTGAAAACAATGGTTTTGAAAGATTTAATTGAAGGCTAAGTTATATAATTTTTAAAGAGGAGAAATACTCTTTTAAAACAACAGTACACGTAAAATGAGTTTTAGCGGCCCTGATAAATTTTGCATTCTAATTAGTTTAGACAGTTCAAAAAAAGTAATCAAATACAACCCTGTTGGAAAATCAAGGAAAAAAAAGACGCATAATAAAACTGTGTCTAGTATGTCACTACTAAAAACCACAAAATAACAAACAAATGTGTTATTCTTAAGTTAAATGGATTTTAAAAAATCCCTGTAAAATGTGAGAGTGACTCAAAATAAATCGGGTTTTTAAAAGAAAGTTAACGACATTTACATCTTATAAATAATGTATCTTCCTAAATTTGACAGAGATAGTTTCTTTATTCTTTTTTTTTTCTTTTCTTTTTTTTTTTTTTTTTTTGAGCACTATTGTTTAAAAATTAAAAATCTGTTCAGGTCTTAAACTTCTAGGCACAATCATAGAAGAAAAAAAAAACGAAACACTCTGAATTATTTGGCTGTGATACTTGCTAAGAACAAAAGAAAGGTGTCTTCTGACATGGATTAAAGTCTTCCTTGAAACTATGTGAGTAAAATTTTGATAACGAGCTATATCCAAAATGGAATGAACTCAAAGTCTGAATTTTCAAATCTGAACCCCTACATTTGGTTACATAATTAGGCACGGAGGGTCAAAGTAAGTTGGGTATCAAGCGGCATCACTTTAGGACCAGTAGAACAAAAGTTATAGCCGACCAAAGATTTAGGGATCACCACCATAGTTTTCGAAGAAATTAACTAAAGCTAATCGCTATAATACGTTTGCTTTTTGTAATTAATTAAAAATTCTCGGGATTTGTTAAAGTTATAATATTTTTTGAAACTTAGGAGAGAAAACCCTGCTGTTAAAATTCAAGGAAAAAATGCAAAAGTCTATATTTTTGGTTAAACAAAGATATATGCATACTTTTAGCTACGCACTAACTCATGTAGTACGTACCTTGTAGAGAGAGGTTACAATTTAAAAGTAACCTCTTGTATTTATATAAACTACTGTATTAGGATTGGCAATATTGGTAAAACCGTGGTTCAGAATTAAAAAAAAAAAAACGTCTAATCGTTACGAATTATTTCGAATAACCTTTCGAGATACCACAGTTTTCTTTGAAAATCAAGTGTCCACGTAAAAAGTTTTCTGAATTGCTACATGTTGCATGAAAGCAGACTTCTCACTAATGGAGAAAAAAATGGATTGTATACCAATTTTAAAATGTACTCAGCAGTTTTTTTAAGCGTTTCGCTTTCAACATATTAAAAACGGTGAAAACTAAATACTGTATAAAAACGTTGAGCATGTTCTGCAACTGGTGGATAAGCACTCCTCTTTCTTTACATAGAAATTCCCTCCATTGTTTCTGTTTGTACAGTTGTATATGGTCCCTAAAAATTGTTCTTTTATCATATCTTAAAAACTACTGGATATTTTGAGCTCCCATTTTGGATTGTCCCTTGAAACCCCTTCCAAATTGTTTCTCCATCAAAATATTATACGGTTCCAGATCATCATTTTTTCAAATATTAATTTTATAATTCATAAAAAATTCAAAATTTTATTTGAGAGGAAGTCAATGACATTTTTATTGTTGGGTTGTTTTATACTTTGATATATAAAAAAATAAACTTTGCCTTACCTATCGTGGTTTAGGTATATGCCAAAGCAAATTTAAAACGATTTGGTATACAAAGTTAAATGCTGTTGCTGATCACAAATATGCGATAAAAAAAGGAGGGATTTCATTGAAAATTTTAAAAGTTGATGCCGATTTGTATAAGAAGACGACCCTTAACAGCACTTTACCAATAGAAATTCTTAGAACACATTATTACTGAAAAAAAAACACATATTACACGTGTATCTAGTGTTAATAGTCTTGAAATACGTGTTTCTTTTTTGATTTTCTATGACTACTTTTTCAAACACCAGAAGCTCTACCAAATGCATTGATGTTCAATCTCATTTGACTAGTTAAAATTTATACCATAATTTATGAAGAATCAAGTTAAAATATTTGTTTTACGAGTTGAGGTAATTTAAGTTGAGGAGGACAAGGTACTGAACGTACCTTGTGGATTTTTATGTTTCATGAATTGTTTATTTTATTTTATTTTTTATTATATAATTCTTCTGTGATAAAATGACCTCTGACATTAAAAATATTTATTTTTTTTTAGGTAATAGAATTTTTTAATTACTGCGGATTTGAGTAGAATACTTTTACAAATGAAATACGGAATTGATAGAACTCAATTCCTTGTTATAATTACCCTTTCCTATTATCCAAAAAAGAAGGAAACATGATTCATGTAGTAGGTGAACTTACTAGAGGTGTACTATGACTCTTTCAGTTATACGCACACTCTTAGAAATACATCATTATATCTCACGAGACGTGTTTCTCAAATTAAAAAAAAAATGTGCCAAATCAATTTTAACTGCAATCATTCCAAGAGGAAGGGAGTGATTTTTTATCGTTTGTATACAGTCGAGCAGCTTAATGGAATAGCCATTCTTCCACAACAAAATATTCTAATAAGCGGGATATTCCATTGACCGGGTTCAAAATTATGTTTTACAACGGTTTGGTACATTGAAAATGTATTATATTAGGCGGGATATTCTTTTAACCGATATTCGAATAACCGGGCTCGAGTGTACTTACATTTGCAATTGCCTCGCAAGTGAATAAGAGATTAAGATCGAGGAAGATATCAAGACATTTGAAACAATCCAAGGAAGTGTTTGGTTTAAACTTTGTAATTTTTAATTAATCAAATGTGTTAGAAAATCTACTCAGCATTATTTCGCAGTGTTTATGGTACACCACAACAATTGCGAAATAATGCTTATACGTACTCGAACATTTAAAAGATATGTACCATTTGGAAAAACTATTTTTTCCTGCTTATGGTGATGTGAACGTAGTTAAACATTTAAAATATTGATACCAATCAGAAATATTTTTTCTGCGTATAAAAGTTTTATAAACTCAAGAAATGAGCATTTTAGCTAATTTCAACAAAAATTCTGCTTTTTTCTTTGATATTCAATTGTTTAAAAACAATGAGATTGAAAAATCCTAATGGTTTTAAAGCTTTATATCCTGCCATGTTTGATTTACTGGGAAAGTTCAATAAATAAACTTTAATAGTGGAAATTAGTATTTTAAAAACTTTTTCACATTTGATTCTTGATTCTGCTTTTGAAACTAGCGAAATTGTGTGGCAGTGATTTTACGTAAGAGGTCAGAATTCATAAGATCGATATAAAAAACGTGTTGTGATAGCCGCACAACATACCAGTTTACTTTACAACTTTCACTGCTTTTGCTTAATGCCCCTTGGGCGCTTCTTCTGATCTGATGAAAGTTCACTAAATCTAGTTCAAAAAACCTAATTCAGAAAAGCAAAGTTTCGTACTAGGTAGAAAATGCAAATAAATTCCATGCATCATTTATGAGCCGAGAATGGATTTTTCTTTGAAAGAATATGAGATTGGTGGGAAATATTTTAATATTTAGCAGTTCTTGGAATTTGTCACATAAAATAAAAGCTCTTTACTCTTAAATTTAATGCTTGTCGGGCCTGGAAAAGGTTAAATGGCACGCAATTAGATCAAGATTTTTTTCCCGAACTAATCTTATTTTACATTTTTTTCAATTATGGAAATAGCGTAAGAGAATGAATTCCAGCTAAAAAATAACATAGTTTGTTGGAATACATTTTGAGTGATATTATTTTCTCCAAATGTAACTTTCTTACATAAAAACAAATTACAGTATACGAGATATTTTGATTTTTTTTTTTTTTTTTTTTGCCTTTAAAATTTAGACACCAGAATGTTTAAAACTGAAATGTTGCTATTTTCTTCAGTGCTATTACCATTTAACTATTTACCTAACATAGCTATGATTATTAATGATTACAGTGAGTTTAATTCATATACATATACAACCATGCTTAAATGATTCGTTATAATCAGTTCATGATTTGCATACACATAGCTACACATACGCAGTTCATAGTTTTTATGCTGCTTTTCAAAAATCTGAAATGCAATTTAAAAACTTATTCGTTTTTTTATTTTTGTTTTAATTTCAATTTTTTTTATCCGTTATAAACTTCCTTAATTTAAAAGAACCTATGCTAAAACTTTCGCAATTATTTAGAGAATATTAAGCTCAATATTTATATACAACATTATTTCTTATTAAAAACTATCTATGTACCTTAATTTTCTGCTTCAAAGTCATCTTTGTTTATTGTTCTACAAAGTTCTACTAAATCGTGTCTACATCAAAGTGATTGTGATCTACATCGTATCTACATTTAAGTAATAGAAAAAAAAATGAAAATGCGGTTAAAAAATCGCTGACTGTGAGGCAAACAAGATTACAATCATTGAAAAACATTAGCTTTTTAATGAAACTGCTTTGCAAAAATTAATGCATTCAACCGGTTTCAAGTTGAAGAAATGCATTTACATTCTTACATTAAGTTATTACACCGTTAAAAAATAATCTCCTTTTATTAGTTTTATTCTTTAAGAAATTCTACATAACACAGGGGAAAATCTCATTAACGCTTTGAATAAGAAATATGAAAAGAAAAATACTCTAATGCAGCTTATGGTTGTAATGAGAAGTCAAGAAGCGATACTTGTTCATTTTGCATAGTTAATACGTTTCACTCACTTTCTTTAAATTACTTCTTTAAGTAAATAAATAAACATATATATGTCTACGTAATCCAGTGAACACAGATGGATGTCATGGGTCAGGTATCAAAAATTGGAAATTATCATCAGAGGAACTCTCAATTTCGAAACATAAAGGATAAATGAGATTGAAAGTTACAAGATCTCTTGGGCTACCACGGCCCTAACTGCGTATTCGTAAAAAGAATCCACAAGGACTAGAAAGATTACGTAAATCCATGGCCGATTCATCCATGACCAAGATTCTAGCCCAGAACCTCCCCATCGCAAGCAGACTTATCTGACCCCTAGTTAAGGTGACCAACATTATATTTAGGTTTTAATAATATACAATGTTCTATCTTACCTGCTCTAACTTGGACATCTCTACTTCCGATGGTACCTATGCTGTTTGAAGCTTCGCATCGGTAAGTTGTAGCATGGACATCTGCTCTGTACTCTTCACCAGGAAATGGAGGGAATATGAGTGCTCCATCATGTCGTATGTGCCTGAGTCCGGGTAAGTCTTGTATCTGTTCTCCGTCGTGTTTCACCCAAGAAATAACGGGACGAGGTCTGCCTTCTGCCAAACAGGAAATCACTGCGCCACTGGTGTTCGAAAATTCAACTTTGTTCGGAGGTTCATTTACAAATGATGGACCTTTGTTCAGAAGATCATGTGATAACACTGGAATATAAAAATTAATACTATTAACATTTTTTTTTTGGAACTGGTATCACTAAAAGGGTAAAATTAAACTATGTAGGTCTCTATTTGGGGGACTGGATTTTTTTTAATAAATACATTGTTTAAAAAAATATAAAAAAACGATGTAATTATCCTTGTTATCAAAGGCGTTTGCCATCTACTAGTAAATTTTAAATCAAATATAGAAAAAAATAATAAAAGGTATGTTATTGGAGAAAAATATTTTGAAATAGCATTTTGAATACAAAAAAAAAAAAAAAAACTTAAATAGATCAGAAAAGTGCAGTTTGCAATGTCAGATACGTATTATGGGTGAATCAGTCAGATTTTCGAATGTTAAAACATTTAATTTTTCACAAAAACTAGAAAATTTAGCTTGTATTCAAGATGCCATTTTACGATATGTTGCCCCAAAAATCATTTTTTTAAAACTATATCCGGGATTTATTATTCACTATTACATAGCATACGGCCATTGACAACGAGAATAATTACATCGTTGATTTAAAAATTTTACAATTGGTTTGCTTGAAAAAAAAAAAAGCGACATTATCTAATTACTGAAATGCTTGTTCTTTTTCATCGCTGATTCTAAAATTGATTTTTACTTTGTCACTTCTCGTTTGGGTTTTTTTTCCGTTATTAAAAAAAAATAATAAATTTTGAAATTTGTAAAGAAAAATAACTGATGTATTTACAAAACAGATTGAAAAGCTTTTCCTTTCTAATCAATATAAATGTATTTTTGAACACAAGCAACGCCATGTTATTACACTATGCATCGTGTCCCCGTTTTGCCTGCACTACCTCTATTTCCGCAACTATTCGTTGAAGATGCATACTTCAAGTGACAACGGCTCAAAATGAAGTGTAGATTTAAGCTGTTAAAGCATGAAGCGGGAAGAAAATTAGTTTTTAAAAAATCTGGTATGGATCCCACACTACTTCCTTATACGTGTAAATTTCTTAGTAGTTGCCTTAAGTGTTAAAAAAAGTGCTTGGAGTTAGCAAGGTAACAATTCAAATATTTTCTCCCCTAAACTGCCACAAAACAATGCAAAAAATATTTTACAATGGTTAATTTTCTAAATATTTCTGATTTTAATATGAATTCAGTGAATTTTTCTCAAAATATTGCCAATAGCGCCAAGTTGAACTCCAATTTAAAAATTTTTTTTTTCGCCAAGTGTTTGTCACCAACTTGGCGATAGGTCGCCAAGTTGGCGTCAAACACTTGGCGACAAAAAGCTTGGCGACATATTGCCAAGTGGTCGTGCCAATTCATATCACTTGAGTCTGCATTGAAATTAACACTGATTCACCCCAAAAAAGGGGTAAAACACCCCCTTGGGAACATTCGAATGCAACCACAAGGGGAGGTGCACAACTAGACCATCCTCAGAGTCTACATACCAAGCTAGATGCTGCCGTAGCTCCAAGCTAGAAGCTACGGCATATAGTTTTTGAGTTATGCAACACACATACATACGCACATGCAACGTTTTGTTCTTTTTGGTACACATATATGTAACGCAAAACTTCCAAAGGTAATATTTGTAAAACTTGCATCATACACTTATTTAAAGCACATTAAAAAAATGACAATGTTTAAAAAAAAGACTAAAAATAGAAAATGTCTGATTCTTATTATTTACCTCAAACCCCCGTTTCGCACTCAACCAGAGCCCGTACTGCATAAAAAAAGAACGTGATTTTTATTTC
>JAXGGA010014499.1:0-31925 GCA_038373865.1 Uloborus plumipes
ACACACTTATTTCAGGCAGGGTTTTAATAAATTTGAATCAAATAATACGCAGCAAAAAAAGCATTATACTCAACTACCTACCAGGAAAGCAAAGGCCTGTCTACTACACAGAAAGCAATCGCCTAAACTTCATTTTCAATTCCGCTTGGAAAACCTTGCACGAAATTTAATTTCGAAGGCGAATTAAACGTTCAGAAAATGAATTATCCTCGTTTAAATACATGTAGCGCAAAAGCAAGAGGTCGGGGAGTTTAGAACTTAATTGCATTTAAGAGAGGCAGAAATCTTAAATTAGAAATTGCTTCGAATATTTCGGGATTTTCAAGTGCAGTCAAGCTCACTTCAGTAAAAGTCGAAATTCAATATGTCCCCCTTTTTTTTCTTCAACAGAAGCTGCAGTTGTGAGTAAAATTCAGTTTAGATTCGCTGAGAGTAATTTCCTTATCCACAGCAAAAAAAAAAAAATCAGGAACATTTTTTGAAAGTTTTTTTGACAAAAGCACACGAAAATCACGTGAAACTGCATCATGCCAATTCATTATACTACAAAATAAATGTTATTTTTACAGTATAATATAGCTAATTTTATAGTAATTTTACAGTAATAAACTGTAAAATTGCTAAATTTACAGAAGTGTAAAATTGCTAGCTTACAGTAGTAAACTGTAAATTACTAGCTTTGCAGTTTACTACCGTGCATTTTAGAGTTTTAAACTGGAAACTCTGCTGCCAGTATTATACTGTTGCTTTGTACAGTATAATACAACTTTTTTTATGGTAATAAACTGTAAAATTGCTAGTATTACAGTAACACACTGTAAAATAGCTAGTTTTAGTTTATTACTGTGCTTTTACAGAGTTAATCTGAAACCTCTGCTTTCTGTATTATACTGCAAAAACAAGAGTTTATTTTTTGCGGTGCACTTTTACCTTTCGCTGATAAGGATAAAATACTTTTAAAATGTACTTTTCGCACACTAGATTTTTAATTCGTTCTAAAAATTAATCTTTTAGTTGGGGCATTTCACGGTATTTGTGACATAGGGGTGTCCGTAACAAAACTTTTTAAAAGTTTAAAATTTTTATATATACTTTAGAATGTACTTTTTCAATATATGAAAATCAGATTGTTTTCAAAGTATTTGTATTGGTTTCACTTTATATTATGTTTGTAATTGCACTCAGAACATTGAAAATGCAATTTTCACTGTTACGGACTCTACATTGAATTTTTCTTTAAAAAATAAACTTTTATTCCAATTATTGTTACGGACTCTACAGTCATCATTTTCACAATCCATAATTTTTTATAGAACGCACTTTTTGATTAAAATTGTTAAGTATATTAGAGGTGAGCCTTTACTTTATCTGTCTCCAGTACCAGTTTTGGCTTAAAAATCGGTTTAAGCCAGATTTAAAGAAAAATTCAATGTAGAATCCGTAACAGTGAAAATTGCATTTTCAATGTTCTGAGTGCAATTACAAGCATAATATAAAGTGAACAATGAAAACAATATGATATTCATATACTTTAGTATGTACATTTTCAATATATATAAAAATTTTAAACTTTTAAAAAGTTTTGTTACGGACACCCCTATGTCACAAATACCGTGAAATGCCCCAGTTGCGAAATTTTTTTTTCTTCATGCTTAGAAATTTCTTATTTTAAGAAATTTTCCCTCAGTTAAAATTCTTCTCTATCTTCGCCGTCATAAACTGAGTAATTAGAATTAATGCCTCAGTACTTAAATTTTACCTTCAATCATTAAAAGACTGGCAATTTTTATCAGTTCTCTCGTTAGTCCAGATATGTCTGTCATTAGTATTCATCAGATTTCTCTTTAAGAGTTTTTCCTTCGATAATATATTTCACTCAGCCCCATTAAAATGTATACCTCATATTTATGAAGTTTTCCCCCAGTCTCTCAAATTGTATGCATTAGTCATTAAATGTTTCCTTTCAGAAATCAAAATTTTCCCCACTGCCATTAGGATTCACTCACAGTTCTTCAAATTAATAGTTCGATCAATTTCTTCAGCCTTAAAATTAATTCCTTGTGTATATCAGTTTTCTCTTTAATGAAGATTTCTCCTTTCTGAAGTCCGGAATTTGTCCTTAGACGTAGGACAAAGACGTAGGATGTATGAAAAATATGTATAGTCATTAGGACTATACATATTTTTCAAACGGTCGTGAGAAGTAATTCTTAATTTTCTGAATTCCCCTCTTATTTCTGGTATTTCTTCTCAGTCATCAGTTAGGGCCCTGCTCCACATCAGCGTAAAACGCGACCGAAACTGAAGGCAGAAACCGAAAATCCGGGTACTTTCCATAGGAACACCATTGAATCCATTTTACGCTTCTGCCTAATTTTTCTGCTTTACGTCGATGTGGAGCATGGCCCTTAATCTTCTTTTTCTCTATTTCCTTCCTCATTCACTAAGTCAGAGTTTCTCAAAATGTGGTCGCTACTATAATATGTGAAACTAGCTATTTTACAGTTTATTACTGTAAAAAAAGCAATTAATACAGTTCATAACTGTAAAAAAAGCAATTATTACAGTTTATTACTGTAAAACCAGCAATTATACCCTTTATTTTCATAAAACTAGCGGTATAATACTGTAAAAACAACAGTGTGATTGGCAGCAGGGGTTCCAGTTTAAAACTGTAAAATGCACAATAATAAACTGTAAAAGTTGCAGTTTTAGTTTATTACTGTAAACTAGCAATTTTACAGTCTGGTACTGTAAAATTAGCTATTTTTCCAGCTCATAACTGCAAAAATAAAAAACAGCATTTATTTTCTTACAGTGCAGTCACTAGGAAAGTTGTGTTTATGTTTGGCAAGAGCTCGTTGATTCCCTCCATAAATATTAACAGCTCATACACGTGGCCAGACAATAAGGGGGGCAAGAGGGGGCGGTCGCCACCCCCAAATTTTTTTAGCAGAATAATAACAAACGTGTAAACTCAATTTGTATGTATCACAAATCAATGATCATATGTAAAAGGAAATAAAAAACACCAATTCTCAATAATAGTTGACGAAAGAGATGAAATTTTAACACGAACAGTGTTCGTAATAATGTTTTGCATCATTTGAATCACCAGTAATCACGTAAAATGTACATAAATGAGAAATCTTGAAATTTTCTGAATTCTTCATATGAATTTTTGAATTAATCAAGCTACTGTACATTGTTTAAATGAACCTCTTCTTTTCTTAAAATTAAATACATTTTACGATAGCTTCATTTTTAATAAATGTATTTCATTCCATACTGATTAAATTCATAGCTAACAAACTCGCCCCCTCAAACGAAATGCTGAAATGCCGCCACTGCGCATACACCTAGCTAACAGGAGCATTCAGCAGCCCCCATGGAAGCGGAAATCTTAATTTGAGTCCCCACCAAGGAGGTTAAAGGGGAGGAGCTAAATCTCTGCTTTCTAAAAGTGGCAACGAATTCTCACACGCCGCCAGAGGACGCTAGCTGAAACGCTCCCTACTTCCTACGGGATTCAATGTAAATGATACTGAATCTGTCCTCTCTTTAAATGCTGCTATGGGAAAGAAAAAAATTTTTTTTCAACTGGATTTTGATGTAAATCTTCGACTGACATTATGAATTAAGTATGATTTTCATCCCACGAAAATAGGAGCCGTATTTTTTGAGAAATAGGTTTAATCGAATGCACTTACCAACTTGCCAAATCTGACAGAATCTGTCATTTTTTAAAGACTGCTGTTGGTAAGAGGTTTTTTTTTTTTCAACTGGATTTTGGTGTAAATCTTCGATTGACATTATGAGCTAAATATGACTTTGATCCCACTGAAGTTTTGCCACTTAATTTTTTTATTAATTAAAAATATTTAGTAGACAAAATAATTATTATAGACTATATTTTCATATTACCTTCTTTTTTACATGTTCATATTTTTATTTAATTACCATTTGTAATCAGTAATTGAAAAATTTATTTATTCATTATTATTATTTTTCTTCGTTTTTACCTAATAATAGGAAATTTTATATTTACATAATTTTTACAATTAAAAATATATTCATTGGTTTAATTTTCGAATTTTTTTTATCTTTTTTGCTTAAACCTAGACTAATATAATGTATCTCTAACCAGGGGTGCCCACAGGGGGGGGGGGATTATGGCGCATGTTGCGCCATAAAAATTTTTGGGGGGGATTTTTTAAAGCTAATTAATTAATTTATTTATTTATTTAAATTATTGATTAATTTATTTTTTAATTAAAATTATGGGCTGATTTGTTTTGAATAAAAATTATTCGTTAATTAATATTTTTAATCCACATTAGTTCTTTTATTTCTTTATTATTTTATTTATTTATTTTGTGTGCGTGTGAGTGTGCTTGGAATGTCTGGAAAAGAAAAAAAGCGATTCTGTTCTACGTATAATTAGTATTTTTAGAAAAAAAATAATAAATAAAAAAATAATATTTACAATTTAAAAAAATAAACAAATATTTTAAAAAAAATAAATAATATTTTAAAAAATAAATTAAATAAAAAAGAGGGGTAAAAAAAATAAAAAGCACAAGAGGGTTGGGAAACATTTTGGGGAGGGGGGATTTGCGCCATTGAGCTTGGGGGGGATGGGCACCCCTGTCTCTAACCCCGTTTAAAATAGACAAAAATCATATTTTAAGACTTAAAAATTCTTTCCAGAAATTTTTGTCTCTGAATTTTTCCTCTCTGTCCTTGCTTCAAATTTTTTTATCATTTTTTTTTTCATTTAAGATCTGAAATTGACATTATGAATTAAATGTGTTTATTCCCACGGAAGTGAGTGCCGTATTTTTTAAGTGATTTTTTAAGTGGCGATAGTCGTAAAAGCTTAAATTATGATACAAAATATAGTTGACGCTCGTTATAGTGACCACTCGTTATAAAGACTGTCCCAATATTAGGACCGGTGGGAACTCCCCCCCCCCCCCAACTTTATCCCAATATACTCTATGTTCTACCTCTTATAGCGACGACTCGTTACAAAGATCTTTTTTGTGGGACGGAGATGGTCGTTATATCGAGCGTCGACTGTAGTATAAATTTCGTCATTTCTATTTTACATGCAGTTTTTCTTATAAATGGCAGTGACCAGGACCGTCACTAAATCAAAAAAGTCAGGGAGTGTAAAAAATCGGCTGCCCCTAAAGTAGTTCAAACGTATTTTAAAGACAACAGTTTTTCCCTCGGGAATTTTCCGAATTTGTAGTCTTCAAAATACATTATCAGGCGATCTTTGTCAATAATGCAGGGGGGGGGGGTTGAGATTACTCCCCCGTCTATTTTCTATAATTAAAAAATTAAAAACGTAACACTGTCAGCCCCGCTTAAACGAATACTGTCGGTTCCAAGAAATGTTATTCGATTAAGCGGGGTATTTGTTTAAGCGGAGGATCTTCAACATTGCTTTAATGGCATGGGGGGAATATTCGGTTCCGGGATGTTTTATTCGTATAAGCGGGCTATTCGTTTATCCGTTACTCGATTAAGCTGAGCCGACAGTATCTCTAAATATACTGTGGGAAAAGGGGAGGAAGGTTCGAGAACTTTCTCCCGAAATCTTTTTGAAAATGTAACTCTAAAACGCAGTTTTAGACGACCTTTAGAGATGTTAAGAGGTGGAGAAATTGGGGGCTTGTTCACGGAAATTTTCTAATTTGTACTCTTAAAAATGTACACCGGATGATCTTTCGTAATGTTTTGGGGGGAAAGTAGCTTAGGAGTGTTCCCTCGTTCATTTCCATTTTTCGAAATTGAAACTAACCCCCCCCCCCCCCCAATCTGGCGACGGCCCTGCCAGTGACGTGCTGTCCGCACAAGCAAACCAAGCAGTGCTTGGGCGCTCCTTATGAGAAATTAAATAATTTTCGTTTCTCATTTTTATGCTCACATAGGACACTAAATATGGGTTTATGTTTTTTATGCATGCTATGTGTATGTATATGAAAATGAGTTATCAGTCTAAAAAATTGCTTTAAGTCGTTCAGGCGGCACAAATGGCTTAAAACTTATTCGATTTGAGCAAAAGAGAAGAAAAAAATTCGAAAATTAAGCCAATGAATATATTTTTAATTGCAAAAATGATGTAAATATAAAATTTCCTATTATTAGGTAAAAACGAAGAAAAATAATAATAATGAACTACTTTAGGGGCAGCCGATTTTTTACACTCTCTGACTTTTTTGATTTAGTGACGGTCCTGGTCACTGCCATTTATAAGAAAAACTGCATGTAAAATAGAAATGACGAAATTTATACTACAGTCGACGCTCGATATAACGACCATCTCCGTCCCACAAAAAAGATCTTTATAACGAGTCGTCGCTATAAGAGGTAGAACATAGAGTATATTGGGATAAAGTTGGGGGGGGGGGGGGGGTTCCCACCGGTCGTAATATTGGGACAGTCTTTATAACGAGTGGTCACTATAACGAGCGTCAACTATATTTTGTATCATAATTTAAGCTTTTACGACTATCGCCACTTAAAAAATCACTTAAAAAATACGGCACTCACTTCCGTGGAAATAAACACATTTAATTCATAATGTCAATTTCAGATCTTAAATGAAAAAAAAAAAATGATAAAAAAATTTGAAGCAAGGACAGAGAGGAAAACTTCAGAGACAAAAATTTCTAAAAAGAATTTTTAAGTCTTAAAATATGATTCTTGTCTATTTTAAACGGGGTTAGAGACAGGGGTGCCCATCCCCCCCAAGCTCAATGGCGCAAATCCCCCCTCCCCAAAATGTTTCCCAATCCTCTTGTGCTTTTTATTTTTTTACCCCTCTTTTTTATTTAATTTATTTTTTAAAATATTATTTATTTTTTAAAAATATTTGTTTATTTTTTTAAATTGTAAATATTATTTTTTTATTTATTATTATTTTTCTAAAAATACTAATTATACGTAGAACAGAATCGCTTTTTTTCTTTTCCAGACATTCCAAGCACACTCACACGCACACAAAATAAATAAATAAAATAATAAAGAAATAAAAGAACTAATGTGGATTAAAAATATTAATTAATGAATAATTTTTATTCAAAACAAATCAGCCCATAATTTTAATTAAAAAATAAATTAATCAATAATTTAAATAAATAAATTAATTAGCTTTAAAAAATCCCCCCCAAAAATTTTTATGGCGCAACATGCGCCATAATCCCCCCCCCCCCTGTGGGCACCCCTGGTTAGAGATACATTATATTAGTCTAGGTTTAAGCAAAAAAGATAAAAAAATTCGAAAATTAAGCCAATGAATATATTTTTAATTGTAAAAATTATGTAAATATAAAATTTCCTATTATTAGGTAAAAACGAAGAAAAATAATAATAATGAATAAATAAATTTTTCAATTACTGATTACAAATGGTAATTAAATAAAAATATGAACATGCAAAAAAGAAGGTAATATGAAAATATAATCTATAATAATTATTTTGTCTACTAAATATTTTTAATTAATAAAAAAATTAAGTGGCAAAACTTCAGTGGGATCAAAGTCATATTTAGTTCATAATGTCAATCGAAGATTTACACCAAAATCCAGTTGAAAAAAAAAAAACCTCTTACAAATAGCAGTCTTTAAAAAATGACAGATTCTGTCAGATTTGGCAAGTTGGTAAGTGCATTCGATTAAACCTATTTCTCAAAAAATACGGCTCCTATTTTCGTGGGATGAAAATCATACTTAATTCATAATGTCAGTCGAAGATTTACATCAAAATCCAGTTGAAAAAATTTTTTTTTCTTTCCCATAGCAGCATTTAAAGAGAGGACAGATTCAGTATCATTTACATTGAATCCCGTAGGAAGTAGGGAGCGTTTCAGCTAGCGTCCTCTGGCGGCGTGTGAGAATTTGTTGCCACTTTCAAACTAGTGCATCCGTAGAACATTTCTCTCCTTCTTTCTACTCCGTGGTCCCCACAAACTGTTTGACAGCAAATTGACACTGATGTCAGGTAGCGTGGTATGTGGAACAATGACGTCACCGCTAGAGGCGCGCCAAAATACGATCTGGCGGGAAGCGGTCGTTCCTTCCGCCCACAAACTGCGAGGGCGCGATTCAATCAGCGATGTGATATTAATGTTGCCATTCGGTCAGATATAAACTGCAGCAATTTAGATAATAACGCGACATTTAATCGGGCGGTCGCCATTTGTAGCAGTTTATATGGGGTAAATAAAGGGGCATATTATGTGACATGGACCACGAACTCATTTCGTGGTATGAAAACTACGGATCTCGAAGCATTTTAATAAAGGATATTAAAATCGAAACAATAAAGAATGTTGAAGCTAGGGATGCACCGATTAATCGGCAGTCCCGATTAATCGGCCATAATGGGCCACTTTACCGATTATTAATAATCGGAAAAATCGGGCCGATTAATTGGCAGAAAATATATAGTTTTCAAATATTATTCTTTAAAGTACACCTTCACTAAGAAACTATGATGAATAATTTTATTAACAGTAATAATAATCCTCACAGTTGATATAAAGTTTTTTTTAATTAAGTCTCCTACTTTGAATAGATATACAAACACATAGACAATGTTGCTACACATTTTTCATGCGGCGATAGTTTTCTCCTTAGCACAGTGCTTTTAGATAACCTCTAATTTTCAAGGAATATAAGTATTGAATTAAATTGTTACTAATTATTAAAAATATGGATTGAAAGTACTCCTAAATTGGAGTGCTCCCCACAGACTCCCCCCCCCTTTTTTTTTAATTTTTATGTCCAATTAACATAACTAACAATGTGTTAATAATATTATTGACAATAATATGAAAATTGGTTCTAAGAAATTTGATAAAATATTGAAATTATTTTGTGAAAACTAGGAAAATGGGAAAAAAATCTTCTCTCAGAAATAAATTACTTACTATTTCTAAACTTGGAATTGTATAAGAGAGAAAAATCAGTGATGGTAAAATTGGTAGTAGGAAACAATCAAAATTATCATTAATCGGTCCAGCCGATTAATCGGTAATCGGCCAATTTGCTTATCGGTGCATCCCTAGTTGAAGCGTTAATGAAAATGTATTTAGAGTTCTGATACTTTGAAGTGCCAAAGCTGAAAACATGAACGAATAAACGAGTATAAAGCAGTACGTAACCGCCCCTAAGCCAGGGCTGAGGATCCATGGACTGCAGTTTCGTGCTTATTATGCACTCATCAGCATGGAATAGGGAAAATACGAGCTGGAGGAAAAAACCGGTTTTTGCTGGTTCTCTTTGCTCTGTTTGAGGATTTTTGCCTCCTGCTCGTTTAATTCCTATTCCATGCTGATGAGTGCATAATAAGCACGAAACTGCAGCCCACGGATGAAATAAACGTGCTGGTGGTGTATCACATGAATAAAAGAGTCTTCAATAATCGAAAAAAAAAGAAGATAGTTTTTTTCACAGTTTTTAGAAAATGAAATTGAAGAGTTTTAAGAAAAGGGAGGGGATGGGGGAGAGAAGTTTTTAAAAAAATAATAAGTTTTAAATGACTTTTTCATGTGTAAGATGATTTTTTATTTTTATTTTTTGTTTATTTATTTATTTATTTTATTTATTTATTTTTTTTTTTATTTTTTTATTTTTTTTATTTATGTATTTATTTATTTATTTATTTATTTTTTTTTTTTTTTTTTTTTTTGAGATGTGTCGAATAGTTTTGACAAAGCAATTCGAAAACAGAAAGAGAAGGGGAAAAAAAGTTCGACCTTCTCTATAAAAAAAAAAAAAAACAGATCGAAAATAATATTTTTTTTTTTTTTTTGTCGTGTCTATGACTTAGCCGAACTCTCCATGGATCCTAAAACTGCTTTTGCGATTTGTTAGATGTTATCGTCACAAAGGTCTACAAGTGACGGTAAAACACCAATTTCTCCCAGGTTCGCACTTATTTCTGGACACTCAAAAGATATGACAAGGTGTAAGCTGTGTATAATTCAAAAAGCTGAGATTAAAAAAATAATAATAAAACCTTTTGGCGTTCATGGTATTAAGATTTAAAGATTTCGTAACGACAAGTCATTACAAAATAAAATCAATTAGCAATCTTGACTGCCCACACACAGTGGTATTGATGACAATAAACACAGTGGTATTGATGAAGTTATATAGAAGCATTTTTAGAAATACTTTCTAGCAAAGTTTATAGCAACACTTATTCAAATAAATATCATTTAAATATTTATGAAACAAAGAATCATGACTAATAGTTCAGTTGAAGAGCCCAATGAAGTAATGAGTTGGGTAAATGCATTGTACTACCAACAAGACTAGGGATGCACCGGCAGTACCGATTAATCGGGCATAATCGGCCACTTTGCCGATTATTAATGATCGGCAAAATTGGGCCGATTAATCGGTTGAAAAATATATATTTTTAACATTATTCTTTAAAGTGTACATTCACTAAGAAACTATGTGCTTGATTTTATTGACAGTAATAATAATCATCATACTTGATATTAAGTTTTTAAAAAATTTATTCTCCTGCTTTGAATAAATATACACATAGACAATGTTGCAACATTTTTCATGTGCGATAGTTCTCTCCTTAGTACTATGTTAGGTAACTTCTAATTTTCAAAGAATAAAAGTCTTGAATTAAATTTCTACTGATAATTAAAACTGAAAATTAAAAGTATTCCTAAATTGTAGAGTACTCACCACAGACCCTCCCCTCTTTTTTTTTAATTTTTATGTCCAATTAATATAATTAACAATGTATTAATGTAATATTATTGACAATAATATGTAAATCGGTTCTAAGAAATTTAATAAAATACTGAAATTATTTTGTGAAAATTAGAAAAATGGAAAAAAAAAAATCTTCTCAGAAATAAATTACTTACAATTTCTAAACTCGGAACTGAAAAGAGAGAAAAAACAGTGATTGAGAAATCGTAGTATTAAAAACAATCATTCTTACCATTAATCGGCTCAGCCGATTAATCGACCGATTATCAACAACCGATTAATCGGTAATCGATCAATTTGCTTATCGGTGCATCCCTACACAAGACTACAGTTAGATTATCTATCTTGTCTAATTTTCCATGTGACCTAGGTAAGAATAATCTGTAGAAAAAGAGATTTTGCTTTTTAAAGTTTTTTTAAAGATTTCCCCAAACTTTCAAAGACTGAAAAAATCTGCACATTTTGTCTTCGATCTAATCTGCAGAAAATCCATACAAGATTTTATTTTTTTCTTTTAGTTTTCTTTAAATATTTTGCATGTTTTTTGAAGCCAGTTCCAAATACGCTTTAACCCATTTATGCCCAAGTTTTTTTTAACAATTTTTTTTCAATTTTTATCTGCTTAAAACTCTTACTTGGAATGGTTTACATACATTTTAGGCTTAAAATAGTTCGCCGTTGCCATATTTATTAAGTTATTTAACGTCCTGTTTATGGGATATTTTGCAAATATGTGAGCAAAATACGACCTTACTTGACTTTACTTTTGCAAAGTAACATTACAGAAGGCATCTGTGATCAATTTTAAGCAAATCATTTTAAAATAGTTTAATTTTATGAAAAATAAGTTCGCAAAAGAAACTTACTTTCTGTGGCTACCCATGCTGGATCGTTGCTTGACTGATTTGTCTGAAAATAGCTGTCAATAAGTAAACTCTGATGTCCAAATAGTGGCTCTAGCTGGTTTTCTCAAGAAGAAGGACTATTTAACTTGTGAAAAACAGCTTTAGTAAAATGATATACCCATTACAGGTTTTTGTATGCAGTAACTAACAATCGTCCCGTTTTCAGGCTACTGGGCATAAATGGGTTAATTTCCTGCAGACTTTTAAAATCTTTGCAGCAGATTTTTTTTTTTTTTTTTTTTTTGCTGGGGAGTCCAAGTAGTAAATAACAAGGAAAAATTGTCGCTAAGTGTTTGAGAAACAGCAAGCAACAATTTGACTTTAGTACTATCCAACAATGTGGTTTTGTATTCATTGCAGGGTTTGAAAAAAAAAACGAGTTTTTTTTTTTTTTTTTTTGAAAAAGCCCAGCCTGGATTTTTGATCAAAAACCCAGGTTTTTTCTTGGGTTTTGTTGAAAAACCCGGGCTTTTTCGGTTTTTTCAAGAATCTTTTTTTTTCTTTATTCAAACATTGTGCACCACTTTTTACTTTTACTTTTACTTTTAATGGAATCAAAGGAATCCTGAAAAAAGGTCACCGTGAACTCCTAAAAAAATTTTTATTCCGCAAATTTGGAAACAGCATTGTAATACTGAATTTTGTAAATTGATATTGAATTGAATTTATCGATTGAAATTGATCTTCTAAGTATTAAAAAAAGACAAATAGAGTGAAATTCACGAGTAGTTTCATTTCTAATACCTAATAAGTTGTGAGCAGAGGCGGATACAAGGGAGGGACGATGGGGCGATCGCCCCTCCCTTGAAGCCTCCCCCCCTCCCCATCAGCAATTTTTTTAATATTGAAGTTCAAAAAACGTAATTTTAGAAGATTTTTAATAATACTGAAGGAAGGAAGTTTGGCCTCTCCCCCGGAAATGTTCCGAAATTGAAGTCCGAAACCTATATGATCAATATTTGTGATCCAGTATACATAGTAAAAAGTATTTAATAAAAGCAATCGCCCCTCCCTTGAGAAATTTCTGGATCCGCCCTTGGTTGTGAGGAAAAGAAAATGGCACACTGGTTAAACAGTTTCCTGAAATTTTACAGTAAAAGTTACTGGCATCCATGTTGCCCGTAAATTTTACTGTAAAACATTTTTTCATTGTAACATTTTACGGAAGAGAAAACGAGAATTAAATAGCGCGAAATACGAAAGACAAGGATCGAAAACGGGACCCAATTTTTTCACACTGCTTTACTATCCCCGTTACCAGATGAGACACATCAGGAGAGCGGAAATATGGTGTCATCTGCATCCCATAGTAAGTCACGTGGTGATCGATTGGAGCAGCTGCAATCGCAATTTCTTATCGGTACAATTCACTGTAAAAAAAAATCTGGTATGGGTCCCACACTACTCCCTTTTACATGTAAATTTCTTTGTAGATGCCTTAGTGTTAAAATAATGCTAGGAGTGAGCAAGATCGCAATTCGAACATTTCCACCCATAGTTTGCCACGAAACAATGCAAAACAAATGTTTTACAATGATTCATTTTCTAAATATCGCCGATTTTAACATCATTCAGTGGATTTTTCGCAAAATATCGCCAATAGCGCCAAATTGAACCCAAATTCAAAAAAAAAAAAATTCGCCAAATTTGTCGCCAACTTGGCGACATGTCGCCAAGTTGGCGTCAAACACTTGGCGACCAAAAGCTTGGCGATTTATCGCCAAGTGGTCGTGCCAATTCATCTGCATTGAAATTAACACTGATTTACCCCAAAAAAGGGGTAAAACACCCCCTTGGGGCATTCGAATGCAACCACAAGGGGAGGTGCACAACTAGACCATCCTCAGAGCCTACATACCAAGCTAGAAGCTTCTACGGCACATAGTTTTTGAGTTATGCGACCCACATACATACATACATCCGCACACACGTACATACAGCCGTCACGAGAAAACTCGTCGTAATTAACTCGGGGGTGGTTGGAAATGATTTTTCGGATGCTTATATGTTGGTAGGTACATATGCACGTGCTGACAGGTCGAAAAAACTACTGAACATTCATTCGGGGGTGAGCAAAATCAAAATTTAGACTCAAATTTGAGTGATTTTTTTTTTCGCGATCACAATACTTCCTTTACTACGTAAAAGGAAGTAAAAATTGTACGGTAAACGCTGCATTTTACAGTAACACTTACCATAAAACCTTCCTGAATTTTTAACAGTGCAATTTCAGGACCAGGTACCGACCAAGATTAAATAGTGTAGCAAACTAAATTAATATTCTGGCGTTTTTATCAATGTGGCGTTATTTAATTCCAGATTCCTCCCCCACATCTTCTTCCAACCCTGTCAATCAACGTAACATTTCGTCGCTTTGGAAGAATAACGCTGCAACTCAAAAGAGCCCATTTTTCGGGAGAGCAATTTTTAACTTTTCAGAAACTTCTATCGCGCTCGTGCTCAAAACTATTGCGACTATTTTAATGAAACTAGCATCAAAAAAACCGCATTTTGATCTCTTTTCTAATGAAGCATGATTGACTTCAATGGCATTTAACTAATGGCATAATTTTAAAAAGAGTGAAGGTAGTTTGAGTTACATCAGTGTTCTCCAAAAATTGCTCCCTAGCGGATATTTTTGACACTTTTGAGTCGTAACCTTGTTCATCATAAAGAGCGATTTTTTCTGAACAAAATGAAAATGTCATTTTTCTATTTTTTTGAGTTGCAGCGTTATTCTTCCAAAGCGACGATATAGAGCAACACGGAAAGGCGCTGAGCTCAATACAACAAAACTCTCAGCTATGCTTACATTTCCATTAAGAGCGATTAAGTGAGCGGGAATCCGAAATTCCGGAGAGGGAGGGAGAGAGAGAGAGGATGGAATGCCCTGCAGACGATATATAAATGTCCTCACTACCGCATCAACACTCCCCCCCCACCCGCCCCCTTCAATTCCGGAGAATCATTCTGCACCAAGTAGAACAAGAGGCAGCGGACAATCGCGATAAATTGGAAAGTGCCACACCAATCTATCGCCTGCCCCCGAACCGGAAGCAATTTGGGGAAGATTAATGGTATTTTTTTCGCACCCAACTTGTTGAGCTAGGAATGCTGTGTAAAAAGAAAACTGTACGCGAACTCACCAAGCCATAATGGGACATGGAACTGGAGGTTCTATAGAACAGATTTTCAATCCAAAGGCCCACGGGAGGAAAAAGGATTCTATTTCACCGAGGCCCAGCGGCTTATTCTTTGATCATTATGAAAAATCATAAATTTCAACTACTAGGGTAATTTGGGGGAAGATGCCGTATTGTTGAAACAAGTATTTGAAATTATGGTTTGATGTTTTATTAGGATGTTACTGTTTAAAATTTATTGTTAACACTGTTTGTAACAAATTTATTTCATTCTAATTTGCATAACAGTGTTTGTAAATTGGACTTTTAAAGTGGCAACAGTTCTATTTTCTGTGTTTATAGGTATCAGGATTTTTGTAAGGGCTGCATATCAGATAAACTCACACACGTGTGTAACTTATTTTTTTCATTTTGTTTTGTTAATAAATTGTTGTTAAGTTTGATCTCGTAGTTGTGATGCTTTTCATAAGGTTTACAGAAGCAAAGACCTAGGCATTGGGTAAATGGCAGAACCTGAAGTTTTATTTCTAACACGTATCATCACCAGTAATAACATGACGGGTGCGAATTTCTTCTCCATTTCCATTCCATTCGAAGAAACAAGAAACCCAACCAGTAAGATCCTATTCAATTCGTGATTCCGAAAAACAAAATTTGAATTCAAGACATCAAATCTAAGGGACTCTATGCTGTTTTTTTTTATCTTATTATTATTAGTTTTATTTATGGAGGAGAATTAAACCACAAGATCGAACGGAAAAGGTGATACCTTTTAAAAAGTAGTACATCTAAAGCTCAGTATTAATGAATAAGTCCAAAATATTGAAATACTGGTATTTTTAAAGGTGAAATATTATCATACAATTATTTGACGATTACAATACATAAGTTGTTGTTTTTTTTTTACTAGAGAGGGAGCGGAGCTAGTCTTTAAGTCTATAAACAGAACTAAGTGCGCAAAAAACCTACGCTTTATAGCACACTAAATAAATGTGTACACAATTTTTTAATCAAAATTATATTTGATAAAATATTACTTAGTATCATAACCGTTGACGATACAATAACGTGGCTATGAGAACCAGCAAACATGAATGCAGTATAAAAAGAAATGGCAAATCCTATTCCATCTGAAAGCAAGCAATAAACCAGATCTATAGTGTTTCTCCCGATGCTTCTAAACCCCCACAAAACTTCTTTTTTCGAATTTCGTAAAAATCTCGAGTCTTCTATTTCCTACTATTTGGTCAAATAAAACCCTCATCTTGAGTTCCCGAATGCGTTCAACGTCGCGAAGAATTCTTTTCACTTCAGTTTAAATTAGAACTGTCGTCTGCGGTTACGAATTGCTTGGAAAAGCATTTCCTATCTCGAAGGCCAATTCTAAACAGAAAGATTTCGAGTGAATAGGGAAAGAGGAATAATTCAATACGATTTGTATATTGGATTAATACACTACAAAAAATGAATGTTTTTACAGTATAATACTGGCAGCAGAGGTTCCAGTTTAAAACTGTAAAATGCACGGTACTTAACTGTAAAACTTGCAGTTTTACAGTTAATTTTAGCAGTAAAAATTTAATTCAGAACAAACTCTGGAACTATTTTTATAAATATTTTTCAGCTACAGTTTACAGCTTATATATTTAGTAACTTTACTTGATAAAATATAAATCTGCATAGTTTTTACCTTTTTTTCCCATGCACTATGTTTTTTCTCAATAATCTATTTATCAGAGGATCGTTCTTTTATTTTTTTTTTTTTTAACCCGGACATTAAAGGCGTACATTTTGACAAATTCGTTCATTTAAAAAGTTCTTCAACTTTTAAATATGTTCATGCAAAAATTAAAAAATACAAATTGTTAATTTTTTTCAATTTATTACAATACAAATAGTTATTTCTTATTAAGAATAATGACACACTTGATACACGTAAATTAATTTCTTTCAAGTCACAAATATAAACCAAATAAACTATAATAAATAGCACATAAAAAATATCCATTTCAAGAAAGTTCACTTTTCAAGCCACAAGCCAAAATGACGAAAACAAAAAAACTAATAACTTGACGGAGTTATGGAAAAAACGAACTAATAAATAAAACGAAAAAATAAATCATTGCATCACAGAAATAAGAAATTCAAATCTCATTTGATAAGTGGATGTTGCAGAGTAAAATATCTCTTGGAGGATCTTGGATGCGAGGGGAAAAGACGAACAACGGGGGAAGTACTATTTTTTCTCTTTCATGTTTCGATAAACAGTGACTCATAAAATGATTCATTTCCGTAGGGAAATAATTTCAAAGTTTTCCCTCACATATCGATGTTTCTTTCTCTTGATAGACAAAAACTCGCCAGGAAAAAACAAATAAAACTGTAGGAAATGCAAATTTTTCTACTCTTCTTTTTCCCCCAACATTTTTTCCCACTGCTAATAGAATACAATAAAATCTCGTTATATAACAAAGCAGGAGTGCATCCAGCCCCCCCCCCCTCCCCCCGAAAGCGACCAAATACCAAATATTGAGTAGCACTGCATTCAAATAAGCTAAAATAAAAAAAAATCACCCGAGATTCTTCCTATCATTTCACAACTATCCAGCCAAGGGGCGGATACAAGAAAGGGGCGATGGGGGCGATCGCCCCTCCCGTGGGGCACTCTTCACTCGTAATTTTTCATCGTTGCAGTTCTAAAAATGCAATTTTATATGAGTTTCTTTGAAGCTGGGGGAAGAAAGAATGGGGCTCGCCTAAGGAAATGTTTCAGAATTGAAGTCCAAAACCTTTTGATCAATATTTGTAAACCAGTATGCAGAGAAAATGTAAGTAATAAAAATCAATCGCCCCTTTTTTGAAAAATTTCTGGATCCGCCCTTGGTTCAGCCCCACATCCCTACTTTTGAGATTGTTAAAAATTTGCATTAACGAGAAAATACAAATAATTTGATTAATTTTGTAAAATTTGTAGCTTTAGAGCATGATCAACGATTACAAAGTACAATATTAGGGCAATATAAAACTAACTACGAGAGCGTTCACAGAAAGAAGAATGACTGGAGAAATTCACATTAATGTAAACTTTTATTCGTTCTACCATTTTAAAACAAAACAAGTGCACGGCACATGCCACAAGGGATTGGCTAAAACATTCAACAACTAATTAGAAAATTTGAATAAAACCTTTTGTGATGCAACACCAGAAGAAAGTTGTTTTTCTAGAATAACTTTATTCACACGGATAAGTTCAGAAGAGAGCTAGAAAAATATTATTTTTGTCTAGTCCGTATGAAAAAAAACTGTTCGCGTATTCCAATAATATGTAGGAGGAGCTATAGGCAGGAATTCAAGTGAAACACGGACGATCGCAACTCACCAATGCAATCGCAAATTCCTAAATTTGGATTCAAGTGAAACGTTACAATCGCTACGAGATGCGATTCTAATGTAATTCGACTTCCAGTAGCGATTGCAATTTTGGTCTATTGCGATCACCTCGAAGCGATTGCAATGGTGTTTCACTTGAATTCGGCCTTTAGTCTCTGGCCAATGCAAACCTTTTTGGCCAATTTCTTGAATCACCACAAGGTGGCGCACCGAAGTTATTTTCGGCGAAAAATATTTTTGAATTTAAAAAAAAATAAGCCCAATTTTAACGAGCACTAATTAAAATTTTAACATGATCAAACAGCCTGTCTTGTTCGGAAAACATTAAAAATACACCACTTAAGGAATTAATCAAGTCTTTCAACATCGCAATTTTTCCAACAATGGCGCTTCAAATGCAGTAAAATTTATTCATTTACCTCAGCCGCAAGAACAAAACGAAAGAGGAAAACCAAAAGAGAAACACCAGACTCGAAATAGCCATGACGCAAGTCAATTGCTTAACAGATGACAAAGAGCTGGCTGCAATTTATCTTGGAAAATGAGACTTAAGGTCAAAACATTCAACACAACTAGCGACTTGCGTAAAAAACACATTCGAACAATTTGCATAAAGCATTTTGCGAAGAATGAGTGGAATAAATTTAGCCATTTTAGGCAGGGATTCAAGTGAAACAGGCTATCGCAAATTACAATCGCTACTGGAAATGAATTACATTAGAACGTTTCTTGATAAAAACATCGTGACGTCAGCGTGAAGTTTGCCTATGAAAAACGAGCTAGATAAAACGTCACAGCCTACTTGGCGAATAAGAGGAGATCACTGACTGCTTGTGAGCTCTTATTGGCTCCACCCGTAGTGACGTCATGCCAATTTAAGTTGATGATAATGTAATTCACTTCCAGTAGCGATTGTAATTCGAAGCGATTGTAATGGTGTTTCACTTGAATCCCTGCCTTAATCTCTGCCGTCGACGAAGGCTGCAGAGTAAAAAGAGCAAACGATTTTATTTGACGCATTTTTCACAGTCGCCTTTTCTGTCGGCTTCAGTGGCAACAAGCTCAGTAATCTCGTCTAGCTGCGAAGTTTCCATGGTAACAGGATCATTTTGCTAAGAAAAGCAAAAATTGTTTTCCGTGGAATTATGCGGCTTTAGTACTTTGGTTACAACTCAAAGGATGGGCCATCTTGTATAATCTTTCACTGAACTGGTAGACCAAAAGGGCCTCCCTAAGGAATTATGCTACAACCTAGAAATATTTTCCGTAAAGAAAAAAAATTGATATTTTGTTACTTTGCAGAAAAAAAACCTTTCCTTAAAAACTCCCCAATTCGCAACTCAAGACAACATTCCTTCTAGCGGAAAACAGTTCATTCCACGTGTTTGTTGGGCTTGTTCAAAACTTGGTAAAGACTTTTAAAAAATCCTTTCAAAAGAATAAAGAACAAAAAAATATTCAATCAAATGGCATGTGCTTGTTTTTCCTCTCATAGACAGTAGCTTCAGCACCTCCTATAGTTCGTCGGAGTTACGAATGGGCAGATAAAATATTCAAGAACTTCAAGAAAGCTGAAGTAAAGAGTGCAACAAGTTCTTTCAAAAGCAGACCGTCAAACTAAATGTTGGCCAAGTTTTTCATTCTCTATTTTAAAAAAAAATAAATAAATTTCACATTTTGAATTCCTTTTTTTTAGCCTACTTTCCCGTTAAAAATAAAAGAAAGACGAAATAAGTATTAAAAGTAGCTTAATGCATCTAAAAAATATCGCCAAATCCAAAAAATATCGCCAAGTTAAAAAAATAAAAAGGTAAAATGAATATCGAAAAATTAAAAATTTGAAAGTAACTTATTGAGATGGGGAATTTGTGTGTCGGTCGGTCGGTCTGTCGGTCGGTCTGTCTGTCCCCCCCCCCTAATAACTTTTGAATGAACATTCATATTTGGACAAACTATTTTTTGGTGGAAAGATCTCGGCGAGTACAGCTCATTCCCATATTTGATTTTTCGATTTGAACAATTTTTGGTTCAACTTTGAACCGTTCAAACAACCTGTTCCGCGATGCTAACTTTTGAGTGAACAGTCCGATTTGAACAAACTTTTTTTTGTTAGAAAGATCTTATCAAGGATACTTCATTCCCGTATTTACATTTCCGATTTGAACAATGTTTCGTTCAACATTGAACCGCTCAATCAAGCTGTCCCCCCTAATAACTTTTGAGTGAACAGTCCGATTTAAATAAACTTTTTTTTTTTTTTTCGAAGGATCTCAGCAAGGATACTTCATTACCGTATTTAAATTTTCCATTTGAGCATTTTTTCGCTCAACATTGAACCGTTCAAGCAACCTTTCCCCACCTAATAACTTTTGAGTGAACCGTCCGAATGGCATAAACTTTTTTTGTTTGAAAGATCTCTGAGAGGCTTTCCCATACATTCCCATATTTCGCTTTTTGATTTGAGCCATTTTTCGTTCAATATTGAACCGTTCAGAAAAAAATTTAACATTAGCGTCTACGGGGAATTTAAGTTGAATGTTGATCCTGAACCAGTGGTCGGTAGTAGCGCGCTACAAGTAGCGAAACTACTGTAGTAGCTACATTTTTTTGTAGTTTGTAGTGTAGCGCACTACTTTTTAAAAAAAAGTAGAGTAGTGAGTAGCGCGATACAAAAAAATAGTAGTTTGTAGCGATTTATGGAAACTACTTTTAAATTAAAAAAATAAATAAATAAATGAAAAAAAATTTAAAAAAAAAGAGAACGAAGGAAAAAAACAAGGTTTTTTTTGTGGCAGATATTTGTAAAAATTGCAAAAAAAATCTAAAAAGGACAAATTTTAGCAAAAAAAATTAACAAAAAGGAAAAGTAACAAATAAATTCAAAGACAATTCTTATTTCTATTCCATATTCGAATGAGGTGATTTTTTAATCTAAACCACTTTTCGAATTTTTTCGGTCGATCCTCAAACGGTGTATTTTTGATATTTATTTAATTTTAAAAAAGTAGCGAAGTAGCAACTACATTTCAAAAGTAGTGTAGCTCGCTACATTTAAAAAAAAGTAGTTGTAGCTGTAGTTAACAACATTTCTGAGAAAGTAGTTGTAGTTGTAGTTCGCTACGAAAAATATGTAGTTTTTCCAACCACTGTCCTGAACTTAAAGTCGGATTTCCTTCAAACTAACTTTGTAAGAAAATGGTTTTGATAAATAATGCATGTAAAGTAATTTTCTGGATAATCTTCTGTGAGGACTGACTCCGACTCCGCAAACATGGCGGAAATGCAGGCTCAGAAAAAAATGACTGACTGTGCAGACGATTTTTTGTTTTTTTATTCATTTGTTTTATTTTATTTATTATTATTTTTTTTTTTTGGCAGACGATTTTTTTTGTAACAAAACAAAACGAGAACATTTTATTCTTTGTTTATATTTAACAACTGGCAACGAATTTAAAGTGAAATTCGAGACATTTTATTAACGGACGAGTTTTTTTTTTTCTTTTTAACCGACTTCGAAAAAGGAGGAGGTTCTCAATTCAAAGCGTATACTTTTTTTTTTTTGTTTGTTCGCACATAACATCTGATCTACTGAACCGATTTGGACAATTTTTTTTTAATCGATAGGAGATGGTGTAACTTAGGTACCATGTACTCATATGACGATATTTGTTTACTAGAAAAAAAGTTATGATCGAAAAACTAACATTTCATGTCATTTAAAACAATATCTGCTATCGTAAATCCTTACTTCAATGAGCGACCCGATGGTCAAGTGGTTATGCTCGTCAGGTTGAAGTTCCTGATGGAATGAGATCGAGTCCAGGTCTGTAAGGATTTTTTCGAATAGCTGCATGTTTTTTTTTTAAAGTGATTTTAATGATTGTAATGTCCTTATGCAGGTACATCCTCCCATTGGAATGTGCCCCTCTTTTTCTTTTTGGTACAAAATGACAATTTTGGTCGGATCTTTGTTAAAATTGGCAATGGGGTTCTTCGATGCTGTAGAATTTTCTTATGGACGTTTGCGCCATTTTTGGGGGCTTTGAATCGATTGTGGTAATAAATGGTTTTTGATTTGCGGCACCTATATTATTTTTTCAAAAATTATCTACACAATCAATTATATTATGTTAATTTTTGTACCTTTATAAAATTCTGTATTTTATACCTTGCATTTACGTCAAATGCAAAGTAAAATTAAAAGTCAAAAATTCTGAAGATGATAAATATATGTTCAAAATTAAAGTAACTATTTTTTGTGATTTTCATATTGGTTGTGACTAAAAAACATCACTACAAACAAATAAAATGTATCAAACACCATGAGTGTTGAGTTATTGGGAAAAATCTGCTGTGTAATGGTTTTTTGCACTGCGAGGGGGGGGGGGTATGAACGATCATTAAAGTGACATACATTTTTAAAAAATAAGATTTTGATTTGTGGTGTTTGAAAAAAGCTAAAGAGTCCACTTTAGTGAAAATTATTTTCCATGAAAAGCAAAAACTTGCACCAATTTTCCAAGTCTTACTCTAACTCCTTCTCCCACAATTCAAATTACTTACTTTTACTTTCAATTTTTAACCGACTTCAAAAAAGGAGGAGGTTCTCAATTCAAAGAGTATGTTTTTTTGTCTGTTTGTTTGCATATAACATCTGATCTACTGAACCGATTTGGACGATTTTTTTTAATCGATTGGAGATGGTTAACTTAGGTACCATGTATTCATATGACGATATTTGTTCACTAGAAAAAAAGTTATGATCGAAAAACTAAAATTTCATGTTATTTAAAAACAATATGTGCTATCGTAAATCCTTACTTCAATGAAGGACCCGATGGTCAAGTGGTTAAAAGCTTCGGTTTGAAGTCCTGATGGAATGAGATCGAGTCCAGGTCTGCAAGTTTTTTGAACAGCTGCATGGTTTTTTAACTATATTTTGATTATTTTAAGTGCATTTACACTAAAAAGAATGAAATAAAATATTTTTGGAAAAAAAAATAGAACCGACTTTAGTTGGAAATTGCTCTAAAAAGTAAAAAATAATTTTTTTCTTTGAACACCATCGAAACTACTTTTAAACATAAGTTTTGAAGTCGGCGCAAAAACAATGGAGAGAATCATACGCAAATACAATTCAACTATTAATATAAATTTTAATGAATTCATTTCATTGATTACCACGCACTCGTGTAAGGGTACAAATATTCTGCTTTTAATTTTCAATGGTTTCTATGAAAAAATGTTGGCAAAATATGGTTAAATATAATTTTACCTATCGTTTTTGCGCCGACTTCAAAACTTATGTTTAAAAGTAGTTTCGATGGTGTTCTAAGAAAAAAATTATTTTTTACGTTTTAGAGCAATTTCCAACTGAAGTCGGTTCTATTTTTTTTTTTTTTTCCAAAAATATTTTATTTTTTCTTTCTTTGATAAAATGTGTTTTGATGCTCTTTGTACTTTTATTTATTTACTTATTTATTTTATTATTATTATTATTATTTTTTTTTTTTTTTTTTTTGAAAACGATGGAGGATTTTTTCTACGGAGGAACTGTAACAGTTACACTCTTTAAAAGGGGCGACAAAACTTTATTTATTCGTTAATTACTTTTTACGTGTCTATTTCATCTGATGAGAGGGGGATATTTTGATTTTCGAAATCAGCTCTAAGTGCTAAAAAGGTATGTTTGACATAATTTTCAGTCTCAGATAATCAAGAGAATAATGATCAGATGCGAGAATGCCGATGTCGATGTACGGGAAAGTAGGCTCGTTTAGTTCTTGACAGAACTTCTTGTTTTGTTTTTGGCAATCCGACCTACGATAGGACACTACACACATTATGTTTCTTCACGTAAAAAAATTCCCAAAAGTGGCACCATTTTGTTTTAAACTCAAAACCACCATCACTTTCTTTTTCCCATTTCCAAAAACAAATTCAGACCGAAAAACCCTAAGCGCTCGTGCCACATAATTAAGCAAACGGATAAAAAAACATAAAGAGGTTTAGTTAAATTAATTTTACTTCTGATTTGCGGGTTCACGAGATTTTGCAACAATTCTCTTTTCACGCATCATTTTACGAGCTTCGTCACGATATTTACCGCACTTCCTAAAGTTTTTTTTTCTTTCTAAATACGCCATCCCTTTGAACATATTCAACCAGGGGTGCCCATCCCCCCCCCCAAGCTCAATGGCGCAAATTCCCCCCCCCCCCCCAATTTTTCTCAACCCTTTTGCACTATTTATTTTTTATTTCAACCCCTCTTTTTTATTTTATTTATTTTTTAAATGAAATGTATTTATTTTTAAAATATTATTTATTTATTTTAAATATTCATTTATTTATTTTAAGTATTATTTTTTTTAATATTATTTATTTTTTTAAATTATAACTATTATTTTTTATACATTATTAATTTTTTAGAAGTACTAATTATGCGCAGAATAGAACAGCTTTTTTCCTCTTCCAGACCTTCCAAGCACACACGCAAACACAAAATAAAAAATAAATAAATAAATAAATAAATAAAATACTAATAAAGAAATAAAAGAAATAATTTAAATAAAAAAATAAATTCATGAATAATTTTTATTTAAAAAAATCAGCAAATAATTTAAATTAAAAAAATAAACAATTAAATAATTTAAATAAATAAATTAGTTTTAAAAAATCCCCCCCAAAAATTTTGATGGCGCAACTTGCGCCACAATCCCCCTCTGTGGGCACCCCTGTATTCAACAGAGTTAAATTTAACAAATTATGGGATGACGTAAGTGAAAATTTACAAAACACCCCACATGGGTACTAAACATTCACTTTTGATACATACAGATGAAAAATATTTTTTGCTCAATAAGAAAACAAATACATAAAGAGTAAAAAAATTTTGCATTTAGGTAATGAAAAGGGGTAAAAAGAAAAAATAAATAAAATACAATAAAAATAAAATTAAAAAAATTAAAAAATAAAAATAAATAAATAAAAAAGAAAAATAAATAAATAAAAAATAATAAAAATAAAATATAAAAAAATTATAAAAATAAAATATAAAAATATTATTAAAATAAACAAATAAAAATATAGTTAGTAATAAACTGTAAACTAGCTAGTTTTACAGTTTATAACTGATTTTACAGTTTTAAACTGCAACCCGCTGCTGCCAGTATTATACTGCAAAAGCAACAGCGTTTTTTTTTTTTTTTTTTTTTTTTTTTTTTTTTTTTTTTTTTTGCAGTGTGGTACTAATTTTTCCATCGAATGGGGGAGTTTCCGAAATTTTAAAAGTATTTTTTTTTTTTTTTTGAAAGAGCATGCTTCAAAACACAGGAATTGACCATTTTTTTCATTTTTTGACAGTTATATATTTTTTATGAATTATTTTAACCGGTGCGCAGATGCTATTCCGAAAAAAAAAAACATCTGCGCATGACGTCAGTGGTGCACGTAAGCGCGAAATCTAATTGGTTGTAGTGAGATGACGAAGGTCGTGACGTCACCGATTCCTGCGATTGGACAACTCAAGTCAAGCAAAATGGCAATTTTGTTAGTAAACAAAATAGGCGTTAGGTGAGTTGAGAGCAGTTTGGTGCACCAATGACGTCACAAAAACCACGCCCCGTTTTCAAGGTGGGGTATTTTAAAAAAATAATAAAAATAAACTGTTGGGAAAATTAAAGTATTTTCCGGGCCCATGTTATTTTTTTATATCATTCTATCAATTTCAGTAACAAAAAGTAGTACTTTTGACTGAAGAAAACTCCCCCATTCAAAGGAATTGGACGACAAAATCCCGATATTAAAGTGCCATAAATCACATTCGGAGGGTTAATTGCCAGAGACATTCGAACAATTAACTGGCCCCATTTCCTTTTCCTACGAAAACGGAAGAAATAAATCCATTCTGCGAAATAGTTTAATTAAAGCGCGCGGATTTCGGCTCGGGAATGAAGATTCGATTCCTCCGCGAATGATGAGAGGTGATTCGTTGAATTCTTTCGATTCCATTCAGTGAAGAGCGGGAATTTCTGAGAAAATTAGCTGTGCTGGGTTAATGTGCTGCTATTATAAGGGGTGATCGTATGGTATAATAGGTTATTCAATACTTTAATTGGTTGCAAATAGTCGGAAAAAAGTTATTAAAATGATTCAGCTACTCGAATACAGAACATATAATTTATAGTGTGGTGAAAGTAAAAATATGCTTGGGCTAGACGAAGATCATTTAGGTTGCCACTAAAAGAAAAGAAATTTTTTAAATGGTACAACGCCAATAAACGTCATCGGCAAAACAAAAATCGTCACTCCTGTTTTAACCCATTTATGCCCAGTAGCCTAAAAACGGGACGCTTGCTAGATACTGCATACAAAAATCTGTAATGGGTATATCCTTTTACTAAAGCTGTTTTCCACAAGTTAAATAATCCTTCTTCTTGAAAAAAACAGTTAGAGCCACTATTTGAACATCAGAGTTTATTTATTGACAGCTATTTTCAGACAAATCCGTCAAGCAACGATCCAGCACGGGTAGACGGAAAGTAAGTTTTTTTTTCCGAACTTTTTTTTCATGAAATTGTAATGTTACTTTGCAAAAGTAAAGTCAAGTAAGGACGTATTTTGCTCGCATATCTGCAAAATATCCCATAAACAGGACGTTAAATAACTTAATAAATATGGGAACGGCGAACTATTTTAAGCCTAAAATGTATGTAAACCACTCCAAGTTTTAAGCAGATAAAAATTTTTAAAAAATGTTTATAAAAAAAAACTTGGGCATAAATGGGTTAAGAAATGAAATCTTTGAATGCTCAACCAATCATTTTAGTTTAGTTACTTTTTGCGTATGTAGATGAACGTGTAATACAGTTTCAAGAACTGAAATTCAGGGAAAGATGGCCGCCAAATCCTCCTTTATTTATTTTTTTCTTTTCATTTATTTATTTATATATTTATTTATTTTTTTTTATTGACTGCACAGCACAGTTGAATTTGGGTCGTTAAATATGGCTTCATTATTCTTTGTTTTGGCGTTTAGAACATTTACAACAGGCCTTTTAGTGTCACCCAGTTTTAGGATTACAATTGCCAATCCAACTAATTCTTAAAACCAGCTGCACTGCAGTAAGGGTATCATTGCGGAAAAGAATATTTTACAGGGTCAGTAGTTCTGTTGAGTTGAAATTAGAAAGTGCGAAATCGTAACGATGTTTTGGAAACATCGATGTTTTGCTTTACTGTAGATGTTTTTCAAACATCGATGATTTATATTATTTCATCGAAAAATGTGTGTTTGTGTGTGTGTGTGCGTGTTTTTTTTTTTTTTTAATTTATATATGCGATGACTATTCCTATTAAAAATTGACATTGTTAAACCAACAGTTACAGAATCTATTTCATTAGCAAAAGTTTTCTATACTTACACTCGATGTTTTGCGGTCGATGTTTGTCAAACAATGTAATTTTGCGTTCGATGTTTTTTCAGTGTCAATGTTTTCAATTAAAAATAGAAATATGCAGTAAAAAAGTTACATCGTAAAACAGTAGCTGCAGTACCCATCTCAATGGTAAATGCTTTCTATTATTACAATCGAAGACTTACGGACAGGGGCTCCCCGAACTAAAATTTTTGGGAGGGGGAAAATTATCAATTTTCCGAAGAAAGTTCCTATTTTACCGAATAATAAAATACAAGCATGCACACATACATGCATTAGTGAGAAAAAACGTTAGGCATGTTTTTGAAAAAAAATCTAAAATCTAAAAAGAACAAATAATCTCAATGTTGCAATATTATCTTCAAATTGCCGAATCGTCAGCAAAATGTGCCAAATACGGAAATTGTTGGGAGGTCACTGTGACCTCCCGTGACTTCCCATCGGGGCGCTCCTGCTTACGGTCAATGTTTTTTGTCCGAGGACAAAGAAATTACGTAGTTTATCCGATTGAGCGACATCAACACTTTTTACGTGGCAATACAAATGATCTGAACCCGACAATAAAACGGGGTTCAGATCAAACTTCATTATTAATACGATTTTATTAGTTTCACATGTGGGTTTGTATGTACGTATGTAACTCTGAATAAAAGATAAAATTCACATTCTTTACAAATATAAAAGTAATATATATATATAATGCTATTATTATTACTAAAGGCTTAACTATATTACGTGTCGATGCTATAAGTGCATATAAACTAAGCGGATATTCAATAGTTTTGAAACTTCTTTTTAGTTTAATTTACCCTAAAAGCGTATTTTTTAGTTTTTTTAAACTATACTTAGGATTTTGCAATACACCGCCAACTCGACCATTTCGATCCATGGACAGCTGTTTCGAGCTTATTCTGCTCTCATCAGCATGGAATACGAAATTAGTCTAGTTGGAGGCAAAAATCCTCTTATATAGCAAAGAGAGCAAAAAAAACTGGTAGCTAATGTGAAGTTAAAAATACCAGCGAGCGACCGCACTTAGTACGGTACAACTCGTAAATTTTTTAGGCAGAGCGCAAGGTATAAAGCAGTGAGTTAAGCAAGGGCTTAGCCCTTGCTTAGAGGCGGTTACTCACTGCTTTATACTTAGGATTATTTGGTTACAATAAAACGGGGTCCAGATCAGTGGTCTGAAGTAGCGCGCTACGAGTAGCGAAACTACTGTAGTAGCGACATTTTTTAGTAGTTTGTAGTGTAGCGCACTACTTTTTAAAAAAAGTAGAGTAGTGAGTAGCGCGATACAAAAAAATAGTAGTTTGTAGCGATTTCTGAAAACTACTTTTAAATTAAAATAAATAAATAAATAAATGAAAAAAATTTAAAAAAAGAGAACGAAGGGAAAAAAAACAAGGTTTTTCTTGGGGCGAATATTCGTAAAAAATGTAAAAATATCTAAAAAAGGACAAATTTTAGCAAAAAAAAGAACAAAAAGGAAAAGTAACAAATAAATTCAAAGACAATTCCTATTTCTATTCCATATTCGAATGAGGTAATTTTTTATTCTAAACCACTTTTCGAATTTTTTCGGTCGATCCTTCAAACGGTGTATTCTTGTTATTTATTTATTTTTTAAAAAGTAGCGAAGTAGCAACTACATTTCAAAAGTAGTGTAGCTCGCTACATTAAAAAAAAAGTAGTTGTAGCTGTAGTTAACTACATTTATAAGAAAATAGTTGTAGTTGTAGTTCGCTACGAAAAATATGTAGTTTTTCCAACCACTGGTCCAGATACAACTTCATAATTCAGTGACGATAAAACGGGGTTCAGATCTTCATTATTTTGGTCCCTTGCTTAGAATCGGTTACTCACTGCTTTATACTTAGGATTACTTGGTTACAACAAAACGGGGTCCAGATACAACTTCATAATTCAGTGACGATAAAACGGGGTTCAGATCTTCATTATTTTGGTCCCTTGCTTAGAGGCGGTTACTCACTGCTTTATACTTAGGATTACTTGGTTACAACAAAACGGGGTCCAGATACAACTTCATAATTCAGTGACGATAAAACGGGGTTCAGATCTTCATTATTTTGGTCCCTTGCTTAGGAGCGGTTACTCACTGCTTTATACTTAGGATTACTTGGTTACAACAAAACGGGGTCCAGACACAACTTCATAATTCAGTGACGATAAAACGGGGTTCAGATCTTCATTATTTTGGTCCCTTGCTTAGGAGCGGTTACTCACTGCTTTATACTTAGGATTACTTGGTTACAACAAAACGGGGTCCAGATACAACTTCATAATTCAGTGACGATAAAACGGGGTTCAGATCTTCATTATTTTGGTCCCTTGCTTAGGAGCGGTTACTCACTGCTTTATACTTAGGATTACTTGGTTACAACAAAACGGGGTCCAGATACAACTTCATAATTCAGTGACGATAAAACGGGGTTCAGATCTTCATTATTTTGGTCCCTTGCTTAGAGGCGGTTACTCACTGCTTTATACTTAGGATTACTTGGTTACAACAAAACGGGGTCCAGATACAACTTCATAATTCAGTGACGATAAAACGGGGTTCAGATCTTCATTATTTTGGTCCCTTGCTTAGAGGCGGTTACTCACTGCTTTATACTTAGGATTACTTGGTTACAACAAAACGGGGTCCAGATACAACTTCATAATTCAGTGACGATAAAACGGGGTTCAGATCTTCATTATTTTGGTCCCTTGCTTAGGGGCGGTTACTCACTGCTTTATACTTAGGATTACTTGGTTACAACAAAACGGGGTCCAGATACAACTTCATAATTCAGTGACGATAAAACGGGGTTCAGATCTTCATTATTTTGGTTCCGAATACAAAGTAACGTTCCCTCCCAAATTCGGCACGAGCAATCACATTAAATCTAACTTAAACGCATTCATGGCTAGTAATACCATAATACAAGCTTTGAGCTTCTATTAAACTAATGATACCGCACTTTAACAAGTGCCAACGTATCCCCTCATCGCATAATAACACCCAGTCTCCCGTAGCAACGAGGAGAAATAGAGAGAAAAAAAAAAAAACAATTATTAGGCTCGAAAGAGATAGAAGCACATTTCCTTTTCTTAAACAATCAGAGCTCATGATCTCTCTTCTGTTCTTCGGGCTGCTGATGAGTCTTAATTGAATGCCGTCTTTTTAATGATGATTTATACAACTCAAAGACATAAAAGGCACATTCAAGTGATCGCTCATAATCTGAGCGGTTAAAGATAAAGGAGAGCTAATAAGGTCTTTAGGAATGAAAGGATTTTTATAGCGGGTAATAACAAACTGTTGCTTTTCTTTCTTTTTAATTCTCAGTATTTTTTTTTACGTACAGTGGAAAAAAACCGCTTTTATGAAATGGCAAAAGATGAACACGTGCGCTAAGAGCAGAGGAGCAAAGAAATACAAAACTATAAATTCTATTTTCGCATTAGCTACCAATTTTTTTTTTTTTTCGGCTCTCTTTGCTGTATAAGAGGATTTTTGCCTCCAACTCGTTCACTTTCGTATTCCATGCTGATGAGGGCATAGCAAGCCTGAAACTGCTGTCCATGGATCGAAAGAAATGAGTAGGCGGTGTATTGCATCTTGCAGCAGGGTTTGAAAAAACCAAGGTTTTTTTTTTTTTTTTTTTTTGAAAAAACGCAGCCCGCCTGGGTTTTTGATAAAAAAAACTCCAGGGTTTTCCAAGAATCATTTTAATATCTTTCTCTATTCGAATATTGTGCAGCTACTTTTACATTTCATAATAAATGCTGCCAAATAACGGGCAACAGTTCGGAGGGGGCCCATATAATTCAAGCTTAGCCCCCCCCCCCACACACACACACAACTTTCTTTTTTTTCGCTATTACTGTAAGACAGGTAGAAATTTTCAAATTGAATTAAAATATTGTAATTTTTGGAAAAGATAGAAAATTACGAAGTTTTAGATTCCCTCCAAAACTTTTTTCAAAATTCTATAAAGGGGCCTTAGGTTTCACCACTGCCTGGTGTCATCTAACGAATTATTTTTTGCAATAATTATTTATTTAGTTGTGTATTTCAAGCTAAAAGTAAGTAAATAATTTTAGAGTAAACATAAACCGAATAATAATAACTACCTTTATTTTAAAAAATTCGAATTTTTTTTCGGGGGCGAGGAGGGGACTGGGGTATAGGAGGGAAAGACCCTCTGTTTTCAAAGGTGTATATAAAGGAGGGCTCCAATGTTAATAGAGAGTGGGCTTTTTTCTTAAGGATTTCTTTTTTAG
>JAXGGA010014500.1:0-31924 GCA_038373865.1 Uloborus plumipes
AAGATTACATTACATTGTTGACAATCGCAACAAGAGCAGAGCATAAAGCTATTGCTACTTGCATTCAATTTACAACTAATAGTTATGGTTAGAACCCTTTAATTGATATTTGAACGCTTGCTCACAATCGAAGAAAATCCTAGGTCGACCCGTTGCGCCCATTCTTCTGCGTAATTTGACTGCAAAGACTCGACAAAGAAGCATTAAACATTATCAACTAATTGCTTGACAGACATTTATTGTTTAACTGAGCGATCGTAATAATGAAAATATCTATTTTGTAATCGTAATAGTTATAAAATACTTTTTCAACTCTTTGAATGATCTAAAATAATTTCGGGCTAAAATTCTAAATACTTTTAAAATCCCCACGCTAATTTTATGATTCACAGAATTCAGTCATATTTTAAAAAATGAAAATAATAAAACTAAATATTGATTTAACGTGTAACTAATATTATGTAAACAAGAAGCATTGTTATAAATTGATAAACATATTTTCATCACAAAATAATACTGATTTTCTTATATTAAGCATCTATTTTTATCTTCAGCTAGAAAGACAAGTCATATTTAAATTAATTAATATATTATCTCTTAGATTTTAAATAAAGAAGAACAATAATGTGTAAAGTACTCAATTATGTATGGAAATCAGCATCAAACATTTTCAGTGCTTGAGCTCATTGAATATAAATTATTAATGATAGAGAAGACAGAAGGACGTTGAACCAAAGAAAGTGTGTCTTGAGTATTTTACTTTTACTCTTAACGCTAAAACGGATTTTGCCCCCTCTTACTTATTGTGTTATTTATTTGTTTGAAAACAAACAAAACATGGATCGAAAATCTATTTAGGAGCTTAATTTTTGAACTTTTGTCTTACATTACATTGTTAAAATTTAGTAAAACAAAATATTCTGAATTAAATTTTATTTCATTTGTTGACAAATGATTCAGTTACTTAATTTAATTACGTTCTACATGAGTAACTTAAGGCTCTGAAGAAACAATGAAATAACTGCAAGTATAAAATTATGAATTGAATAAGTTAAGCAGAGAAGTAAAGTTATTGTGTTTTCTCAGATAGTAAAATTAACTATCAAACATACAATTCTGAAAATTCATGCATATTATTTAAAATAATATTCATTTCATTATTTAAATATATTATATATATTTAGAGAAAATCGCCAAAAATATTTTCTTTAAAAAAATTATGCCATATTTATTGAAAATTTAGACAAATAACTAAATTATTTACAAATATGCAGCAATGTTAGTGTCAAAATGCATGTAACGTCAATAAGCTCAAGTTAGACAGTAAAAAAAACTGGAAAAAATTTAATAAACGAATAATTGAAAGACAAATGCAGTAAAAAAAGGCGAAAAATAAAAGAGCTTTTATATATAAAACTGTTTTTGTTTTTCTTTTTTTAAATTGTTGTAGCAAAATATCAATGACAATTAAAAAGTCATGGGCCTATAAACAGCAGTTTGAAATACAGTAACCTAATGTGCTTTCATACTTTCAATCATAGAAATACGTTAGTATCTATATAGTTAATAGCTTTGAATTATTTAATCATCGAAGAATTAGTTAACTTGAATTATGTGTCAATTTGCCCTCAAAAATGAGTAATCTCCCAAGAAAGTTTGATGAAAGTTAATTTTTCTAATGTACAACGTTTCAGAGAAATTTCTCTGTAAGATTGCAGCGAATTCTGGTGTAAACTAACATAATTAGTACATAAATTAGCGAAACACTACACTAGTTTTATTAGTTTAATTACTCCAGAACATTGGTGGCAGCAATGCTGTCACCAATTTTATGTAGTTAGATAACATCAATTTTTTAGTGTCCTAACGGTGTTTAGTTATTGACGACTTAGAATATTTTCATTTTGTGATAAAAAAAAAAATTATCCTTTTTTTTACAAACAAAACTTTATTAACATTTGTAACGAGTCTTTTGTATTTCCGCACTTTTTAAGACGTTCTTTTTAGGGGGAGAATATTTTAAGGTTTCTTGGAGGGGAAATTTTTACAACGGTGTTTTTCGAGGAGATAAATTTTCCACCCTCCAACTTGACAGGTTTTCTTTAGTATTATTTTACAGTGATTTTAAACGGCAAGGATTACATTTGTGATACAGTTCAATTTTGGTGTTATTGCTGCTTTGTTATAATGTTTCGGAATTCGTTGCTTCAGATTCATTTTGAGTAGTATTTTAAATGAAAATAAAAATTGTTGTAATAATAAGATAGTAAGTAACTTATAATTCAATCCATCTTTTTCTTCTTGTAATTGCATTTGACAAAGTCCTGGTTTCTATTGATAAACAAAAATAATCGTTATTGAATAACTGAAAATAAAAACCAATTTCGGACTTAATCTGTGACTGGCCATGCCCGAGATAATAATTACTGTACTACCATCTTCTTCCATAAAATACTTATGAAGAAACACTACGGTATAAAAACATAAAAGAGTACCGCATTAGTTTGTGTTAATGATAGATAACACACACCTGATGCATTGCGAATAGTATACAGGGTGTCCACTCCAATCGTGGACCAATAGCTAATTTCTAAACCGTTAGAGATACGCATATAGTTCATTTAGGAAAAAATCTCCAAATTACGAAAGGAATTTTGGGTCTATTCAATGTTTTTCAAAAAATCAAATTTTGAAAGAGTTACGAAATTTAAATTTTTATACAGCCCCGCTGTCCTATCAATCATATTTAGTAAAACATTCTTGAGACTGTAACGTTTAAAACTAAAAAAAAATCACTCTTCTACCACAAAAATTGACCGAGTTATGACGTTTTGAAAAATCAAGATTTTGCATTGTTTCATGACGTCATCGAGAGATCGCTTAAGGGACCGTATGCGAAATCCTTCAAAATCTTGATTTTTCAAAACGTCATAACTCGGTCAATTTTTGTCGTAGAACAGTGATTTTTTTTAGTTTTAAACGTTATAGTGTCAAGAATGTTTTACTAAATATGATTGATAGGACTGGGGGGCTGCATAAAAATTTAAATTTCGTAACTCTTTCAAAATTTGATTTTTTGAAAAACTTTGAATAGACCCAAAATTCCTTTCATAATTTGGAGATTTTTTCCTTAATAAACTATATGCTTATCTCTAACGGTTTAGAAATTAGCTATTGGTCCACGATTGGAGTGGACACCCTGTATATTAGACAGAGTGATATTATTGCATTGCATAGTGGATAAGCCGTTTTCTCTAGGAGTTGAAAATAAATGTGTAAGGACACTGTAATGGGGGAAAATTCTTCAACACATTTCCGAGAACAATAAAATACATCCAACCTGAGCCTAAAAATATGCTATATCAAAAATAAAAATGCAATTTTAAATACTATAACGTACACTGCAACAAATGAAATGTATTTTTACAGTATAAAACAGCAACTTTTATAGTAAAAAACTAAAATTGCTAGTTTTACCGTAATAAATTGTAAAATTGCTAATTTTATAGTTTATTACTGTGAATTTTAGTTTTAAACTGGAGACTCTGCTGCCAAATTTAGACTATTGCTTTACAGTATGATACAGCTAATTTTATGGTGATAAACAGTAAAACTGCTAATTTTCTCGCAATTCTATGCATGCGGTTTAGAAATGAACTATGTGACTCACGACATTGAAGACAATCAAATCGTATTTCTACAAACTATAGCAAACTTAGGTTTTGTGTAATAGCAATGTAATATGCACTTAAAAATAATTAAAATTTTTCAAGCATATTAACCTACGTCTGTTTTCTTATGTTAAACTCTGTAAAAATTTCATAACGACATAAAAAAAATCTATTTGCAAATGTGGATTAAATTTGAAGTGATCCAATTTAAAGAAAACGCAGTTGGGTAAAAATACATTTCAAAAGGAAGGTTTCCTTGACAAAAAAGTTGTATTACACTGCTCTTTCATTTAATTATATTTTAAAAACAAATTACGAGTGTAATTCATTTTCATTGAAAAAAAGAGTAAACGCTCTTTTGTCTTTGTAGTCATATTTTATCTAACATAATTGGAAAAAGTTTTTTTGCAAAGAAAAACTCTGACTTGGAATAATTATGCTTTCTCTATTTAAAGTTCTCAATGATGAGTGCAAGATTATAAAAGAAAGAAATAATAATAAATTTAAGTCCTAATTTATTAATATTGATTTTTTATAACCTGAGGTATTTTGAAAATCATTAAAAAAAAATACAAGAAAGAGTATTTTTTCAAAACTTATTTATCATCTTTTAACTAAAATTGATTGAGAACAACTTGAACTTTGATTTGTTTTGGAACACAGTTACCAGATTTAATTGTGTAATGTAAAGCAAATTATTAACCCTGCTGCTGTGTTCGTCCCGAACATACGTATACTGTGTTCGGGTCCAAATGGACCCAACATATGTAATTTATTCCCTAACACCGCTTTTTTTATATTTTTTCGAGTTTAATTGTTATATTTGATTTTATTAGAAACTTCCAAACATAAATCACTCAATTTTTGTATTTTATTTTACATTTTTAATCCGAGAAAACACATAAATAAAATTTAAATATTATAGCAATTCCAGTTTTCGTACTAAAGAAAACTAACAAAATTATGTAAGCTGTCACTTTAAGAAATTTACTAGAAATTTTTAAGCTTAAAAAGAAGTGTTAAAAATGGAAATACGAACAGTACAACATTTGTATGAGATGTACAGATTTATGTACAGAATCATATGCGCGGGGGAAGCGGCGGAGAGAGGGGGTAAAAGGGAATTCCCCTCAGATAGGCATAATTGCAGAGTTTGCAGTTCTATGAAAGTTAACCTTGAAACATTTTCACTGGTACTGATTTCAATTCATAGAAAGGAAGAAATGGTATTCAGAAAGAAAAAAAAAGAAAAAAAATGAATGAAAGAAAAACAGAAGATAACCATTAAAAAATATTTAAAAAACGTACAAAAACAATGAACAAATGTTTTATTTATTGTTTCATAAATTATGAATAAAATAAACAAGCATAAAATGATTTTGTTTCTCTGATACATGCTTTTTAATCATATGGGTCCAAAAGGACCCGAACACAGTATTAGTAAACTTTTTTTTGACAAGTAGGGTTATACTTCAATCAAAACAAAAAAAAATATGTGTGTAATATAACATGAAAATGAACACATTCATGAAGTTAAAACGTTATACCAACGTTACTCGAAAATTTATAAGCAAATGAAATCTGTTTTGGGTCGAAAAGGACCCGAATACAGTAGCAGGGTTAATTGAACATAACTAATTGTATGGGAATAAGATACCTAAGGGCCATTCCATGAAAAGTGAAACCAATTGGTCAAAAATTCATATTGAAGTTATGTTGCTATGTTATACATCATTTTAAAGCTTAAGATGTATATTTTAAGAATTCTGCATTGGTTTTTTGGTGAGAGTTAGAATAATACTTGTTTTCTTAGTTGGAAGTACGATATTCACGAACTTGTAAAAATCAGAAAAAAGAACACATTTTCAAATGCATATTTCTCATCGAAAAATAAAAACAAAAATAACTACTTGTAGCACAATTTTAACTACTAAGACGGTACTATAATAATATGCATTCATTAATTTCTTTTGAATTGATCTAAATGGTGTAATTGAAGTTTGAAAAAAAGAAGTTTGATGTTACGTCTGTAACAAAAAAGAAGCAAAAGTTGTCATTACGTCCTAAAAAATCAAAATTAAAAAAAAACCTTAATGGTCCTTTTGGCAAATTCTTAGAGTAATTGCCCACCATAGTTAAAAATATTGCAACTGATTTAGTTTTTAAATTAATGCTGTTACAGACGTAACATTTCGGACATAACAAATGGCTCTATGTTACGTCCGTAGCAAAAGTAAATTTCCAATTAAATAGGTAAAAAGCACAGGATGAGCAATACATGTATATAGCATAATATGGTACGAGTACTAAAGTTTCTGGTATTCTGATTTTGAAATTTTTAATTATGTCGGCATGTAATTGAAATTTATTTCTTAAGATTAATAAAATACACATATGGTATAACTGATTATAATTTATACCTCAACTGGCATTTTTTTGCTACGTTACATGGAAAGGGAGCTGTGGATGGAGTTGGGGGTATGGTCAGGCACCAGGTGTGGCAGAGAGTAAGATCTAGAACAGCATTTGTCAACGACGCTCTTTCCTTTTTTCAGTGTGCAAACTCCATTGCAGAAAAAGTTAAAATTATTTATATGCCTCAGGAAAATGTTTTAAAGCTGACGCCAAAATTGGAAGAACGGTGGGCTAACATCGCGAATTTGCCAAAAGCCCGCGAAATGCATTGTTTTCGAACAGAATACGAAAATGCCGTTCGAATTTCGAGAACGTCGGACGAAAAAGGACACATTTTTTCATTCAAAAAAAATTATCAAAATTGACCAACTGTCACCAAGAAGGTTAAATTTTAGTTTGGTACTAGTATTCTGCTATATCATCCAACATTTTCAAATTTTTAAGTTCTCCTAAGACCAATCACTGATTCCAGGGAGGAATTTACTTTTTCCGATTTTTTTTATGTATCAGTCCCATTATGCATTAATTTTAAGAATACAAATAAATAAATGTGTGTGAAGGCCCTTCTAAACTTTTCTTGTGTCAATCTTTCTTGGAAATAATTGTCTTAACCCTTTAAATGCCGCACTATGTTCCAAGTATAAAAAATTGAGTTGCTGCATAAAAATAGGACTCTTAGGCATCCCTTTAGACAATGCAAAAACAAATTTCAAAAAAGAAAAATTTATCTACGATTTTGGGCATGTTCCTATTTGGGAACATTGGCATGTTATGTTAAGTTTTTTTCCTAAGGCTTTTAATCGATTGCGCTTTACGCTCGCTGTAGTTCTTTTGTATTTACGCATACAATGCTTGATATAACTGATCATATTTGACAAATTCATTTCAATTTGAAACGTTAAACATTTCAAAACATTAAAAAAAAAAAAAGCACTTTATAAGCAAATATTGTCAAAGAAATATGTCCTTTTGATCAACGTCCAGTTGTTCTCCTTTCTGCATTGCATATAGCTCTGTCATTTTCGATAAATGACCCAAATATTCAATTGGTAAAAATTTGTGGAAAATTTCAACCGGCAATAAATTTGCCAATTCTGGAAATGACTCAGATTTTTATGAGTTTCCTTTTCTATAGTTTTATCAAAAGATACATTTTTTCTCCAGTTAATTCCTTTTTTAGATGGTTTTCTCTTTCCCTCGGATTTTGGAGAAGCTTCTCAGGTATATGGGGCATCAATAATCGTCTCGGTCATCCAATACATCGTTTGGCGATTTGCGGGTGAATACTTCTATTTGTCCGCAAACATCAGCAGGAACAACCGTATCAAATTCATTGGCATTAACATCGTCATCTGTTATTGCCCCGGTCTCATCTGGTGGAATTGGAAAATGTCTACTACAGAATCTGCTGATTCATCTGAGTCTGATAGGGCTTGAAAATATTCAATAGCTTCTTGCAAAGTTAAAAACTTTTCTCTGGAACCCATTCTTTCCACGACTTCTAACAACACTGTCTCGATCACTTCTAGCGAAACAGAAAGCGAAATCTCCACAAGGAGGGAGAAAAATAGTAAAAATATTGATTGGGGTCAGGCCCGTCATTTAGGGGGGCAGGGGGGGTCAATTGCCCCCCCCCTGACTTTGGGCAATCAATGTAGGGGAGACTGGGTACGGTTGTGACAATTTTCATTTGCTCCCCCATAGATCCCTTAGCAATGCCTGTGAGCTGGTTTAAAGTTGTTTTTATCTTAAAGTGTTTATTTGCCTGCTTATAAACACTAAAATTGTCTCCCTAAGTACAATAGTTAACTCACAGGACCAAACTGAACAAAAAAGGAAAAAATGTCACAACCGACCCCACCCCAGGGGCGGTTGTGACAGTGCTTGGGGTCGGTTGTAACAAGTTCAAAAATACAGCAAAACAGTCTAGATCACTTTTAATTTCAAGTAATATTAAACGTAATTCAGCATAACCTTCATCTGGGAAAGTTTAACATTTAACAATGTGTCTCGTTCAGTTGAAGTAGCCTTATACCAAGTTTTACAAAAATATCAGGTTTTTGGAATTTCGTAACGTCTGTTTTGGCAACATTATGCACATCCTGTGGGTCATAACCGTGTCTGTTCATAACAATTCTCAAGTATCAAAGAAAGATTCTACATTTATTTGTTTTATTGAAGCTTGTTACTCTTGAAAGGCTAGTTGCATGAGCTACACGAACAGACGTGAAACATTTCTATTCATAAATGAACGGAACCATTTCTCAGTAGCCATTTTACTCTCATATCTACTTTCAGCGTATATGTAAGCTCAAAAGCACTTTATTATGAGCAATATAACCTATGCACACGTTGTTTTCATTGTGACAGCGCCGGCCGGCTCCATCGCGTTTACGAATGAATGTTTCGTAGCAAAGACTTACGATTAACGTTGCATTTCCAAAGCTGTCCGAAAGAAAAAAAAGTTTCACTTCTTTATAAGCTTCTTTACATTTCATTAGGTCACACTGCCCTATTTCTGTCTTCTCCAAGCGTATTATGGGCATCAAATATGATAAAAACATGCTTTACTCGTGTCACAACCGTCCCCACGCAATTTGTCACAACCGACCCCAACCCACTACTTTTGAAAACAGCAATCGCCATGGCAATACAAAATAGCCTACATAAAAAGTAATCACTGCTATTTCACTATTAAGGTTCACTACTAATGGGGAGAAAACTTTCATTTCTCTATCTGTACCCATTCAACAGGAATTACTAAAAGACATCGAACAAAAAAACTTACTTTTGACTGTTAAAAAGTAACCAACCCCTCTGCTAGCGTTAATGTCGCTCGATGGCTACCGCAATGCTTTGACACACATTCAGACAAACATGCTGATACTCTCTCTCTTTGCTTCAACCAGGTATTAATTATGGTTTAGCTAATATGACGACTGTCACAACCGCCCCGCGTCACAACCGTCCCCAGTCTCCCCTACTGACATATCAGTGGGCGTGGTTTTTGCCACTTTTTGGTAAATTTTACATTGTGTATGCACCCTTTACCACCCCCCCTAGAAAATTCGAAATTACGTCCCTGGTTGGGGGCCGAATCTCTGCACAGTCTCAAACGACAAGGAAGCGATATTTATTGCTGATATTTATTGTAGCCTGAGCAGGGTGCAAGAGAAAAGCTGTAAACATCTTCATGTCTACGTGCAAAGCGATTTTTCGACGTCACTCCCATTTAAAAACTGGAGACGAGGGGGGGGGGGGGGGCAAAAAGGGGAGCAGTGGAAGGTCGAAAGGCTACCCACTTTCTTTTTCAATGCGTCAAATAAGGTTGTTTTCAATTCCAAAGCTTTCACTAATCAAATAACCGAACTTAGGAAGCGGCGTGAATTACCGGATTTTGTATAGCGTTACTTGCCAATGTTCCCAATTGGGAACAACGAAGTTTGATCGCTTATAGGAGCTACATTTTTGCTTTAATTTTTTATTTGTCATGTTAGGTCATTAAAAGGATCCTTATTTATGGTTACTTTAGAATATCAAAAAAGTTGAGCCTTTTTGAAATTTTTTAGAATTTTTTTTTTTTTTCTGTCTCCGTGAAAATCCATAAAAAAGCACATTTTTGCGATTTTTTGTAGAAAACAATAATTGTAGTAGCTAACTAGATTTTTTTTTCAAAAAATCAGGTCTACTTTTGACAGTAAATAGAAAAAAAAAAGTTAATTCCTCAGAAGCGAAACTTTTTTTTTAACGATTTTTTAAAGTTGATGTTCCCATTTGGGAACATTGGCAATTAAAAGGTTAAGATGCATTAATTCATTGTTACATATTGACATATCGGCATATGCTCTCAACTCCCCCAGACTTACCCAAATTTTCTAAAACTGTTACAGTATAACTTAAAATATTCAAATAATGTGTTAATTAATGCTACTGTATTGTTTTAGCACAAAAATCTTTGTTTATTCCTGCTTTAAAATATTGTTTTCTACTTTCAAATCAGAGATGTTACATCTGTAACACCACTTTGTTTCGTCCGTAACAAGTTTATGAATTTTTTTCACAAATTCGGCAGTCAAAATCCACACAATCTTTATGGTTTTAGAAAGCTTGAAGTCTCTAGAATACGTATTTAAAAAAAAAGTTCAAAATTTCCGTATAATTCAGAGGAATATTGTAAGTTGTATGACATAGTCGAGTTTTTGCTGTTTTGTGAATTACGTCTGTAACAGGCAGTTTTTAATTTCTGTATTCTTTTGTAATTAAGCAATCTGCACGCAAATTTAATGTAGCATAAACATCATCAAGTTACACTACAGGAAAAAAAATGAAGACTTTCATCAGCCCAAACCAGAATTATTAGTGTTCAAAGTCTGCGATTGTTACGTCTGTAACGATGGAATTGCCCCTAAGTATAGAAACTTTTATAACTGTAAGTGAAGAAGTAATTGTAGGGGAAAAAAATCAATGAAAAATACGCATTATACGTTTTAATCTGTGTTTTATTTTTCACGCTATTATGGATATACTTTACAAAAACATTTATTTATTTTATTTAAAAATGATATTCAAGCTCAAATCGGATACATTAGAAATGTTATACTTAACCCATTAATGCCTGACATTTTTTTTTCCAAAGATATTTTGTATACTGGTTACAAACAGTGTCTAATGGACGGGAAAAATAATAAAAAAAATATTATGTAAAAAAATAATTTTTTATTAAGGAAAGAAAAATCGTCCCTGAAAAGTTACGATAGACCCTAGAGGGTAGAAACTTTTTTTACTCAAATTTTTTTCTGCCTACGATATAATATTCAAAAATACCTTTTATAAGAAGAAATAAAACCAGCAATTAACATAAACTGGGAAGCTGGGAATAACTTTGAAAACTTAGCTTTTTTCCTTGTGATTGTGAACGATGTCATTTTTGATAAAGATCATTTTGAAACTGCTACAGAACGCACTTTAGAATGGTTATGTGCTGCAATCTGTTAATAACGAACTGAAACAATACCAAGGTACTAATTGAACACCATTATTTGGTTGAAATGTTTATTTTGGGGAAATTCAGACCCCTTTTTGGACCGTCCCTAAAAAGGGACGCTAGGCATTAATGGGTTAAACATGGATACTGCTCTTTTTATTCATTTATTATTATTTTTTTTTTTTGTATGATTTGTCAAATATTTTGAAGTGAAAAACACTTCTTTTTCCCTAATACTCACTAAAATAAAATAGAAAAATTATTAAAAGAAAGCCTTTTTAAGTTTTCAATAGTACATATTTGTAAGTTATTTTAAATCATTTTATAGGGTAATATACGCATAAAAAAACTATGTATGTGTGTCTGTATATATATATTTCTTATAATATTCACTTTACATCCGATTTTTACCAAATTTAGTATAGAGGTACTTTGGTGGTCTAGAATTCAAAAGGGGCATTTTTCGTTTACTAATTTACGAATTACACGGCATCTTGCCTGCCCAGAGGTGTTTCCGTACTCAAAAACTCACACAAGGTCGAAACCCTCAAAAAGTTGTTTTCGCCAAAAAATAAGTGAAATGAAATGTTTAAACATCTATTAAAAATAATAGCTGAATTTTTGAAATTAAAAAAATAGAAAATCCGAAAAAAAATATATTTACATTTTAATCGTAATATTGCACTTTTTTAAGCGTTTATGAGAAAAATTACGTTTTTAGTGCACGTCTTTCATTTGAATCTGAGTGTTGAGCACACGTCATTTGACACATTTTTTTTTCGAGGTAGATCGTGAAATGTCAGGCAAAGCAACTAATCATAAACAAAAGTAAAATTAGATCTAATTATCGATTCACACATACGTACAAAACAATCTGCTTTCCCACCCCTTCCCTCCCAAAGGGATGAAATATTTAGTTTGGCTTGATTTTAAGTAAATACAGTCGAACCCGCTTAATGGAATAAATATTTTGCCACCAAAAATATGTTAAAAAGCGGGATATTCTATTATCCGGGATTAAAATAATGCATTACAACGCTTTGGTACATTGAAATTGTATTATATTAAGCGGGATATTCCTTTAACCGATATATTCTAATAAGCGGGATTGCATGTACTATTTTTGCAGGCGGAAAAAATGTTTTCTCCATAGGTTAATAATCGTTACTATTTTCTATATTAATTATTTCGGTTTTTATACTTTAGTTATTTTTAGGCATAACCTTTTATTGCTACTTACCATTCCACTTGGACAAATTATTTTCTGCTGATAGCGTTAATCCCCTGCTTGTATTCTGTGATGATTCCCATTATTTGAACAGAGGGACCAAAGCTGGACAGCGGGCAAACATTCTTGCTGCAAATGGCAGAAGTGCTTAATTTTACCTCTTTTTATTATGTATGTAGGAACTTTTGGAATAAATCTTAGCTAAGACTTTTTTTTTATTATTCTTTGTTCCTTCGTAGTCACTGATAAATGCTTGCTTCTATTAATTGGTAAGAAAAGAAGATTAATTATCTTAAGCTAAAAGAAAAAATCATTTGAAACCTGACAAAATCTATGAGCCAGTATTTTTAATTAATCACGACATTCAAAGTTTAAATTTTTGATTAATTGTGAGGAAACACAATGTCTAATGTAACAATTTTCCATTAAGAGTATAGAAAATCAATTCTAAAAATAATAGAATAAAAAAAAGCTAGGTGGGGCCAAAAATGACTTAGGCCTGTTAGTACTAGAAAAATGTAGGGCAAAGCCAGAAAAAGTGAGCCTGACACTGGAATTTTTTTTTTCTTTGTTTAAAGAAGTTTTTTCTATTAAATGAAAGAAAAATGTTCATAGTTTATGGTACAAGCAACAAAAGTTTCAAAAAAAATTTATTTTTATTTTTAACTAGCGTTACCCGCCACGGCTTCGCCCGTGGTAAAATTTAAAGGATTTTCGCTGCAATCGCTGTATTCATAATTAACGAATTTCAAAAATAAGTACAGCAATATAATGTTAAATTTAGATTTTATGTTACCATTGCTTATTAAAAAAACAAAGACATTTGCCTTGAATTAGTGCGCCAGTTTTCTGGCAAACTTTTTCAGTGGTTTGGAGTTGAGTCAAAACTTGATATTTCTTGAAAGTTAAACTATGTTAATACTACTTGATAGCAGTAGTTTACATAAACTCTTCATGAATTTGGCATAGCGTTAAATCTGCGGCTGAACATTTGAGATCAAGTCATGACTTGAACAATGGTGAGTCATGGAAATTACATGGAACACTGTTTGTAGTTGTTTGTTCGCGCGTATGTGGTTCTTTTAACTTTCAATGAGTTTAGCATATATGCTTGGCAGCAGCAGAATACTTATATGAGGCTTTTAAATTGGAGTATTACTGGAAAAAATCCGTACGCTGTGACATGTAGATGAGCATTTTCATAACTTTTGAGACAATATGACATTTTCTTGTACGTTGGTTAGCGATATGTATCGCTTGAGCGACATATCTGGACAGAAACATAATTAAAAAAACAGTTGGTTCTCTATTTAACCACTCTCAAGGGACGAAAAAAATTGCCCTTAAGTAGAAAATATGTTGTAATAGAAGTTTTGAAAAATTTACAGTGGAATGTCTGGGACCACAATAAGTAGTCTTTAAATAGAGATAGTCGTTAAATAAAGCATTGTTAAACAGAGAACCAGCTGTACAGCTAAATGGTGCAAAAGAATTGTGATTAAAAACTGGTAAGAATAATGATTTTTAATTAAAAAAATAAGCGGAGTTATTGACGCGCAGAATAAATACACTAACTGCATTTTCACAAATTAAACATAAGTAGATATGAGTAAAAATTAAAGTCAGAGAACAACACCAAATGAGTGGCAAAATGTTTTAAAAAATAAACTTTATTGAATGACTACCCTGACCTGAATTAAAATGGTTTTGGGAGTAAGACTCTTCACAATAACTATTTTAGAGAATTGAAACAGTCAAAAATTACTATTTCTTGATATGTACACAAAGTTAAGATGGCGTCGTATCTCTAGATTCTAAGGAGTTTCTGTAAGCTCCTGATGATTATTTGAAAATAGTATTCTTTTGTCAGAGCAATACTTGACTTGAATCATGCTGATCCATAAACACAAAAATAACAGATTTGTACTTGTCAGTTGCATTTCTTTACTCTATCAGGGGGTTTTGCACATCTGATGTGCAGCTGCGGGACATGTGATGAGACTCATTAGTTAAGAATATAGCATGACAAAATCTAAAAGTTGTGAAATTGAAGATGAGAATTGTCATAAGTTTAAAGATTAAAAGTTATTTTTGCCTTTTTTGGAAAATGGTTAAAATTCATCTTAATGTTGCAAAGGAATTTGAATTAAAACCAGTAGGGGAAAACATTTTTGAATAAAGAAACTTATGTGAAGTTGTCAGTCTGCAAAAGAATCATTGCAAATACTTCACTTGATTGCAATACTTCATTTGCAAATTAAACATCAGTAGGTATGAGAAAAGTTTAAAGACAAAAAACAATGACAGATAAGTAGTGCAAGAGAAAATATTTTCCAATAAAGAAAAGTTTGTAGAACTATTAGCAGTCAAAAGAATGATGTTTACTTCATTTACACAAATTAAACAACTGTGGGTGTAAGCAAACTCAAAGTACAGACAATAGTGACAGGTTTTTAGTCCCCCCCCCCTTCCCTGTGGTTAAATGGATTTGGGTGCAAGATTTTTCCCAAAGCTCTTTTAATCCGCTGAAGCAGTGTCGAAAATTGCTTTTTTTTTATAAATGCAAACTTTGCACACATTTCATGACCCCCCCCCCTCTATATGAAAATGGAATTTGGAGCATGACTTTTGGTAAAAACTCGTGTTGGCTGGAACAGAGTCAACAATTGATCTTTCTTGAAATGCAAACAAAGTCATTACTGCTTCATGTACTTTCCTTTAACTGGAGATGAAAATAGTAAATAGTTCAATCAGAAGCTGATTATTTGAGAGTAGCGACCTTTGGGTAAGCAATTCTTGATTTCAATGATTTTGAACCATGGAGATAAAAAAACACCCATTTGTACTTGTCGATTCTTATGTGTTTCTTCAAACTTTCAGTGGGTTTAGCATATCTACTGGGCAGCACCAGAATACTTGACAGACTTTTTTGGTAGGAGTATTACATAACACAAAATCCATAAGTTTGCCACAAAAAGGCGATTTCTTAGACAATTTGGTTTTCAAATGGAGGGGGGGGGTATAAACACATCTTGGCAGAAATATAATTGGAAAAATTTTCTTTACATTACAAAAAAGTGGGAGACAAAACCTGCAAGGGAAAATAAATTTGAACAAATTAAGCATCAGTACAAAGGAGCAAATAAGATAGTCAGATAACAAACAGGTAAGTGGCGAGATGCTTCAAAAAAAAAAAAAAAAAAAACTAATAATTGCTTGACTCTTTGCCCTTTCCCACTCTTCTGTGTTAAAGTGGATTTCGGAGCAAGATTTTCTGAAAAAAACTCATGTAGTGTGTCAGAGCAGAGTCAAAAATTGATATTTCCTGAACTGTAGACGTACCGTATATGCTCGCGTATAGGTCGATCTCGCGCATAAGTCGACCCCCTTACTTTTTGAAGGAAAATCGGTAAAAAATAATAAATATAAGTCGAGACCGCACTTTCTGAAACGATCGGGAACGTTTTGCTGCGATTTTTGAACATAAATGTTTTGAAAAGAATAAAAATGAAATGCACTGAACATTCTTGTGTTAAAAACAGCCCGATTGTTATTCTTTTTCACAAAAAGGGTTTATTTTTGCGATCGCGATTTTTGTAAATCGGTACCGATCTGGAAACGTTTTACCGCGATTTTTGAATATAAACGTTTTAAAAAGAAGGAAAATGAAAAATAGTGGGCATTCTTATGTTGAAATTAGCACGATTGTTATTCTTTTCACAAAAAGGGTTTCATTTTTGCGATCGCGATTTTTGTAAAGGGTTCGATTTTACGATCGCGGTTTTTGTAAGGGTTCGATTTTGAGGTTACAATTTTTGCTATCTGTTGCTTTTATTTTGCAATATTATCAATGAAATTTTGCGATGTATTCATATTACATTCTGCTTCAAAAAGATAAACACCATCAATCGGAAAATTCGCCAGTACGGCAATTCCCGCACTTTTTACGCTGTCGGTCGTTAATTGTAATTATTTATTCTTTATTTCATAATCAAATCATGCAAAAATACAGTAGAATGTATGAGTATTTACCTCTTTAGCGTTTGTTTAAAATAGTTGGACTCTGAATCGAAAAAAATCTTCTGGTTGTTGTTCGGGAAAAATTTTCGGAAATTCTGCCCCGCGTATAAGTCGACCCCCTAACTTTCAACTTCATTTTTTGGACTAAATTTCTCGACTTATACGCGAGTATATACGGTAGTTACTACGGTTTCGTAGCAGTAGATTCTTGCGAATTTCTGTAAACTCGTGCTGGATTTGGCTAATAGTTAGATCAGCATCTGATTTTTTGAGAGTAGCGACCTTTGGTTAAGCAATTCTTGATTTCAATGTTTCTGAGCTATGGAGATAAAAATAACACCCATTTGTACTTGTCGATTCTTATGTGTTTCTTCAAACTTTCAGTGGGTTTAGCGTATCTGCTGGGCAGCACCAGAATACTTGACTGAGACTGTTTGGTAGGAGTATTACGTGACACAAAATCCATAAGTTTGTGCCACAAAAGGCGATTACTCAGTTTTTCAGAAAGTGTGATATTTTCTTCGAAAATTGTTTTCGACATGTAATGGCTTCAGAAAATTAACACATCTCGGCAGAAATAAAATTTGAAAATTGATTTATTTGTTGGAGAGTTTGGAACAAAATCTGCAGGGGAAAATGTTTTTTAATAACGAAAGTTAAGTGGAGCTATTGACGTCCAAAATAAGTAAAATAAATTCAGTTTCACAAATTAAACATTAGTTAGAATTTTTTTAGCAAAAATGAAAATGGCAGAACAATGTCGATTAAGTGTCGAAATGTTGAAAAAAAAACAAACAAACTTAACTTCAATTTCCCGCTCCCCCTTCCGTACTAAAATTGTTTTTCGGAGGGAAAGATTTTTGCCAAAACTCTTGTAGTGGGTTGGAGCAGAGTCAAAATATGGATATTTCATGAAATTTAAACAAATTTAAAATGCTTCGTACCCGTAGATTCTTGCAAATTCTGTCAGCAGCGGAATAATTAAGAACATGGGCTTTTAGTTAAGCAATTTCTGATTAGAATGACTCTGGATAATGGAGACAAAAATTACACTAATTTATACATATGTATGCTCATGCCTTCATCAAACATTCCATGGGTTTCGCATATTCGCTGGGCAACAGCAAAATACTTGAAAAACACTTTTTAGTTGCATTATTAGATAACACAATTTGGTTTTTAAATGGAGGGGGGGGGATATAAACACATCTTGGCAGAAATATAACTGGAAAATTTTGTTTTACATTACAAAAAAGTCGGGGACAAAAACGTCAAGGGAAAATAATTTTAAACAAAGAAAGTTCACAAAAGCTATTGATATTAAAAAGTATACTTACCGCAGTTGCGCAAATTAAGCATCAGTGAAAAAAAGCAAATAACATAGTCAAATAACAAACAGGTGAGTGGCGAGATGGTTCAAAAAAAAAAAAAATAATAATAATAATTGCTTGACTCTTCGCCTTTTCTCACTTCTATACGTTTAAGTGGATTTCGGAGCAAGATTTTCTGGAAAAACTGCTGTAGTTTGTCAGACCAGAGTCAAAAATTGATATTTCTTGAACTGCAGACGTATTTACTATTACTTCGTAGCTGTAGATTCTTGCGAGTTTCTGTAAACTCATAATGGATATGGCAAATAGTTTCAGCAGCAGCTGATTGTTTGAGAGTAGCGACTTTTGGTTAAGTAATTCCTGATTTCAAGAATTCTGAACCATGGAGATAAAAGTTAGACCCATTTCTACTTGTTGATTCTTATATGTCTCTTAAAAGTTTTAGTGGATTTAGCATATCTGCTTGGCAGCACAAGAATACTTGAATAGAACTTTTTAGTAGGTGTATTACCTGGCTTCTTTCTCACCATTTCAGGAGACAGATCATACTACACCTGCCTAACACGTCTGGCCAGTGGCCATATCATAACCTTAAAATACACAAATGGCGAGAAAACCTTTCCCAGTGTATCAAATGCCACCAGCACCGAGCTTCTCCCAAACACATTTTGGACTGTCTCGGAATTTCCAGAGAGGATATTTACTCGTCTCCTTTGCTGGTTGCAGACGTCCTCAGGGTCAATGGTTTATTTGAGCTGGTCTGACCAGTTTGGAGATAAGAAGATGAAGTAGGAGTATTACATGACACAAAATCAATAAGTTTGTGCCATAAAAATGCGATTTTTCATAATTTTTCAATGCAATGAGTGGCGTAGTAGAAATTTCAAAAAGTAAATATTTTCACGTGTGATAAATGTATTTAAACCGCCACAAAAGAATTTTAGAAAGTAAATTGAAAATTTTGAAAGAAAAACCCTGGCGGAAAATTGATAAACAATGTTATCAGCTACTTACCAAATACTGGAAAACGTACTAATACTATAGTGCTAATACGAATTGAAGAATTTTTGTAAATAAATAATCCGCCAAATTAAGTAAAAGCGAAGAAAAGTTATTGCTCCAAAAACAAAGTAAATGTCAGGAAATTAAAAAAAGTAATCCAGCAAAAGAAGAAAATAAATCAGAGCGGAATGAACGAAATAAAGCGAATGACACTTACTTTGAAAACTGTAAATAAACGCACATGGCACATGCCAGAAGTTGGCAATTGATTTCACTTCAATCACAAAGAAAACCCTTTTGGAGTGCAAAAAAAAAGAGGAGCGATACGTTGTGAATATAAGTTTTAAATAATTTTTTTAAAAATCTAGGACGAATTTAAAAATTTCGGCTACGTCTTGCACATCATCAGTATGCGGAATAATTTTGTACCAATTTTCATAATCATACGTTGCGTAAATTTTCCAGGAGAGCGTTTGACCCGAATCCGTGACGTCATCAAACTTTGATTTTATATATATAGATGTGGAGGTCAATTATAAACTTTTAAAAACTTGATTTTTTTCTCAATACTGATTTCTGATTCAAAAACTGAGATAATTTCATTTTTATTGACAAGAAAACTATTTTTTTCGTAAAAGGCACTTTTAGGGAATATCATTAACATTTTAAAAGCATTTAAATGTAATTAATTAAATAAATTAAGTTCCTTAATTTAATAAGCATATCATATAAAATCCCCTTGTCACACAGGTGATATTTGACATACAAAAGTTTTTGTTAGGACACTTAAAATAACTTTATATTTCTGATTTTTTGCAATCAAAGGTAAAACATATTGCTGATAAAACAACACTAAACATTTTAAATTGATACCTTTTTTCTGACCCTTAACTGACCTATCACCTGTGTGACATTTGTTATCACCTGTGTGACATTTACTATCACATGTGTGACTGATAAAACAGGTTCCAAATAACAGTAAGAAATTTTTTAAATTCATTTGGTTCCGGTAGAGGGCGCTAATAATAAAATATTTTTTAAAAAGAAATTTAATATTTTTCTGTTTTAAAATCTGGCAACTATAGTTTTTCCTTCAATTCCTTAAAATTAGCCAGTTTGCATCTGCAGATTAAAATATTATTCTAATCTTGATTATAAGAATTTGGTTTTCTTTTAAAACTAAACGTGGAAGATGACGAGAAAAGTTTAAAGCATAATTTAAGTCAGAAAAAGTACAAGCGAAAGAAGACTGAAAATGATCCAGATTTTAAATCGAATCAAAATAAAATGAGTGAATCTAGCAGAAGAATTAGAATTTCAGAAATGAGCACCAGTCAACTGAAAGCGTATCGAAGTGCAGCAGCAGAAAGGAAACGTAAATCTCGTGAAAATAAGAAAAGGAAAGAATTTGAATCAAGTGAACAGCAAAGTGAAGCAAAATATTCTGAATCTCTAAATGGCCAATCTTTTGGTTCATATAAGAAACCTCAGTCACTTGGGAAAGCAGTGAAAAGATGTGCAAGAAACCTTCCAGCTTCTCCACGCAAGCAAAAAGCAGTTGTAATGGGACTAGCTAAAAGAGTGGGGTTGGAATTGACTAATAAAATGGACATTAGTTTTATCAACTTTTAAAAACGAGGACGTTGAAGAAGTAGTGAAAAACTTTTTTTACAGACCTGATATATCATACCAATGTGCTGGCATGAAAGAAACCATCTGTTGTTGGGAAAAAGTTAAAAAATGACTTTAAGGAAGTTGTATTTGACTATGTATTTAAGAGAAGCTTTTGCTGTATTCAAAGATTCTCATCCTGACATGAAAATCAGTTTTACAGTTTTCAAAGACTTGCGTCCAACAAACGTACTTTTGATGAAAAATACTCCATCGGATCAATGCCGTTGTAAAATACATGAAAATTTTCTTTTAAAGCTTAAAGGTTTAAATATAACTTATGATTCATCATTTTGGAACACAATTTTGTGTGATGCGAGCAGTTTAAACTGTTGGAATGGAACATGCCAGAATTGTTCCGATGGCAAAAACATCAGAACAAATGTTGACCTTAAGAAGGTTATAAAGTGGCAACAATGGGAAAAAACAGACACAGTGCTGGTTATAAAGTGTTACATGAAGACACATGTTCAGCATTGAAAAAGCAAATTGAAAATGACTATCCGCAATTTTTGGAGCATGTACATATTAAAAGAATTCAGGAAAAAGAATTTCTCCTGGATAAAAGTGCAAAAGGAAAACGAATTCTACAATGTGACTTTGCTATGGGGTATTCGTGCGAATACCAAAACGAAATACAGTCGGCACTGTGGAGTAGAAAAACAGTTACATTATTCACTGTAGCTGTATTTTTAAACGGGAAATGCAGTACATATTTGGTATGCTCAGACACTCAACATAAAGACAAAAATGTTGTAGCTGCCATTCTGCTTAAACTGTATGATATCTTAATTACTGACGAAACCGTTTTTGAAGAAATAATCTGGAGTGACGGACCTTCGTCTGAGTTTAAGAATAAATACATGTGCCGATTTTTAATGCACTTAGCTAAAAAGCATAACAGAAACTTCAGTTGGAAATACACCGCCACATCCCATGGTAAAGGTGTAGTCGATGGAATCGGAGGTTTGGCTAAGTCAATGGTTCGCAGAGAAGTCATGGCCAAGCACGGTGAAGTTGTTGTGCAGTCTGCGAGAGATTTTTTTCTTGTTGCGGAAAAACTTCTTAGTCAAACCAATGTTTTATTTATTTCCAATGAAGAAATAAAACAAACCACTGAAAATCTTAACCTGTGGTGTTTTGTTCCTGTGGTTCCAGGAATAAGGGGAATTCATCATTTTGAGGTGAACGTTGAAAATGTTTCCGAATTAATTGGATACGTTAATTCTCAACAGAAAGAACCATCCATCAGGATTTCCTATGAAGACCGAATATGAAACAGAAAGTCATATTCGTACAATTCTGTAACCTCAAAAGGTGGACTATAATGAATTTCTGTCATGCATAGGAGTGTAAATAATTGGAAGTGGCCTAATCATCCTATCAGTTAAACTCCTTCATAGCGTTTTTTCAGCACATTTCTAAAAATTTAATCACGCGCGCCGGAAAGGGTTAAAAAGATTGTTACCAAGAAATTGTAAATACTCGTTTAGCATTTAAATTTAGATATTTGCTGTAACTTATTTGTATTCGTTCATATATATTAATAAAATACTAGCTATTGTCCTTAAATTACTCGATTTACTTGAAAATGTTGTATGATGTCACACAGGTGATACCCATGGTCACACAGGTGATAGAAGTAAATCAACTTTTTCTGTATGAAAAACTATTATTTTAGTATTTTTACTTACAGATTCATTTAATTTAGTTCTTTTGGTATATGGATTTTAAAAAAATAATAATAGTTCTAATCAAAATTCACAGAAATATATATATTTCAATATGTTGTACGTTTTTTCCATTACAAAAAGGTCACACAGGTGATACAAGTTTTAAGTGCTTAAAAAGTAATTTTAAATTAATTTTTCCAGTAAATTTCTACAAGAATGTTTTATTATGACACCCAGGATGGATTTACATAAAAAAAAAGTTTGACTTTTTTTATACATATGATGTTAAGTAAAGTTGTACTTGAGAGTGTGAGTTCAAATGTCACACAGGTGATTCTGGCTTCGCCCTGTACTAACTAACGATGCAGTTAAAGATAAATTATACTGTTTGTCTTGCTTAGTTTGGAATACTGAATTGCGACATTTTTATATAGAAATACAAAAAAAACTCGATGCTCATGGTAATAATCGAACTCGGATAAAGGGAAGAAAAATGAGGGATTTTTTTATACTGGTAATGTTTCGACATTAAAATGCTACAAACGTGTGTAAGTTAAAGTACAGTACAAGTTAAAGTACATAAGTTACGTACAGTGCGTGCAAAGTGAAAGCGTAATCTTAACATGATTATTGGTTTTTTGTAGTTATACATTATGCTTGATGTTCATCTGTTCTTTGTGGTGCTTTGCGCGCATATTAATGACCTTGTTTATCTATCCCCATACCAAAAGCGTCATACTAAAAGCATCAAAAGAACTCAATGAAAAAATCCATGTAGCAGTGATGCAGGACCAAGACATTACCAGGATGACACTGAACGTTTCCAGAACATAAGAGAACCACAAAAAAGTATCCGCTTTTCTTGTTTTAAGGCAGTTTTAAAAATACTGCACTAGTACTAGAACTAGGTAAGCGCAATTTCAAATCTTGATGAGTATGTGATTGTTTTCATAGATTGTTTATTGTTGCATGGGACATACTTTTGGATATATTGCCTGTGAAAACAAAGGGTGTATTTATTGTAACATTTTTTTTTACGTTCAAAGCTAAGATCATTTGCTTAGTATAGTGAAAAAATGGATTTTACTTCACTTATTTTTTTACAAATACATTAGGCAAACTTAAGTTTCCTTTACTTTCTGATATACAGAACCAAAAATAAAAGGACTTATTTCAAATTTTAGCATTAGTAGTGTCTGAAATATAATAAATTATAGCTCCTGAAAATTTTTTTTTAAATGGTTTGCATGTTGAGCGATAGTGTTACTTTTTTATTAAAAGAGATTTATCCTGGTTTGTGATAGTTTTTATAACTAGTTTAAATGTACTTTTGAGGCACTTTGGAGCTAAATCTAAAATGAACTCAGAGTTGGAGAAAAAAAAATTAAGAGTGTTATTGATGGAAATGAGGTCCATTTACTTCAAAAAGAAACTATTTTTTTCTTCTTGGATGCTATAACTCATGATAAAGAGAAAACAAAAGTAGATTAACCAGTTATTTTGCAATTAATAGTTCTTTTATATCGACTAAATTAGGAAAGTTCACGTAAAGAGAGCTATTTTGCTGCATAAAAAGTAGCTGTTTCGTTTACTGTTATATTTTCTTTTTTTTTTTTTCTCTTCTTACTTAAAGTAGCTTTTGTTTTCGCAGAAATATCATAAAATGCATTAATAAATTGCTTTTTAAATTATACATAGTGCAAAACTAAAGCAAAATATTTGGGGGGGGGGGGTTACAATAAAGTAAAATGGGGTTATAATAAAAACTATGTCGTTGGAAAAACAAGTTTAACCTCATTTGAATTATGTTTTAATAAATTCTTGTGATATACTTTGAGAAACAATACAGTTTCATTAATTGAGAAAAAAAGATTGCGGAATTCTTTATTTTGAAAGAATGAGATTAAAATCAGAAATTCTCATCTAAGTTACTAGCTGGAGAGATTTTGTAACTTAATTCCTTTGACTTTGTATAAGCTGCGGTATCCGTTACGTAAGAGATGAAATAGCAGCCTAAAATAATTTCTTTGTTTTTCAAAGTCCTTGAAGGTCATCCCTCATGATAAGAATATTTACTAAATAACGCCTAAACCTTTTCTTTCACAAAATTTCAAAGAAATAAATTGTTATAAACAAAAACCGATGAGTGGATTATTTACATTAATCCATTCTTTGCTTTGGGAGTGAGAAATTGAGAAAAGTGTTGTTTGTACCTAATATAAATATATCTGCTATGTTTTTGACAAAAACTCTTACTATGAGAAGTAATAGTGAAAAATAAAATATCTGCTAATGACACGCGTATTACATTTGTATACAGGGAGAACGTGGTAGTTTTTTCCAGAGTTCTGCTTCCAGCCCCACTTTCATACCCGGCAAAAGAGTTAACGCTCTGCACCGAATGAAATCCACGATCTGTATCTGTATCTGTTCAGTTATTGGCTATTCCTGAGTGATGATTTCAGATTAAGGACGAAACTGTAGTCTCAGGATGTCATGACAGAGCTACATTTGCTTCAATTCTGCCTTACCCTGGGTTATGGATGGCAATTCATTGCACATCCAGGCGATATTCCTCACATTAGATATAAGTGCATCAGACTTGTTTGAATGGTTGCGCCAAAAGTTTGCAATTACAAGGATACAATTGTTGCCAATTGTTTTTAAGCAAATTAGTGTTTAAAGGAGTAAGCATATAACAAAGACATTTAAAATTATATTTTCTTAATTTAAAGATAATTTTAATTTTTATTATGTCACTAATGTAATAATTTGCATTAATTCAGTTAACGACTACAACGTTTTTCAATTACAGTAAGTTTTAAAATGTTATTTTAAGAATAGCATATATTCTGAGTGAAGTTGGGTAAGTTGTCTGGTTGTCAGGGTTATTTGCTTCAAAGTGACAGTTTCGTTGTTCAATAAAAAAATAATTTACTTCGTATTTGTCCGTGCTGATCGATTTAGCACAGTATGATTCAGCTAATTTTTACAGTAATAAATTGTAAAATTGTTAATTTTGCAGTAGTAAACTGTAAAATTTAGTTTATTAGAGCAATTTATTACAATACATTTTACAGTTTTAAACTGCAACCTCTGCTGCCAGTATTTTACGATCGTTTTTAGTACAATGCAACTAATTTCGTGGTAAAATTGCTAATCTTCTCTATCTCTACTAATAATAAAGCTGAAGGTGGGTCTGTCTTTCTTTCTTTCTTTCTTTCTTTCTGTCTGTCTGTTACGCGCGTAGCGCCAAAACCGTTCGGTCGATTTTCATGCCACTTGGCACAAAATTAGTTTGTAGCATGTAGTTTTGCACCTCGAGGCGATTTTTCGAAAATTCCATTTCGTTCTTTTTCTATTCGAATTATTAGCGGAAATTCGATAAAATAGGGAAGAAATATTTCATACACATTTTCAAGTCTTATGTCATTCGAAAGCTTGAAATTTTCTGCACAAAATGAAGTTTTTTCGAAGTTTCTACGATCATCAGGAGAGCTGTAACAATTGTTTTTAGAATCCCGGAATTCAAGGCTTATCTTCAGTAAAGCAAGCCAAACGATTCTAAAATGGTTAATGAAATGAATTATTTTATCAACGGAAATCAACTTTTAATGTTGTTACCATGGTTACGTTTTTATTTCGTTTATTTGTTTCGTTCTTTTTCCATTAATAATTTTAAAAATGTATTTGTTTTTGTAGCAATCCAAACTCCAAGCCTTATTGAAATTAGTCAAATGAAATATAATAAAATCGTGATAAGATGGCACCTGTCAATCAAATGAGAGATCTAGTCCTTTCTTTAAAAAAGGTAGAGAAGGAAGAAACTGACGCGTACCATTTTTGTGAGTTTAGAGATATTTTGGCGATCTGACGAGTTGTGTAGAAGAGGGAAACATTGTTTAACCAAAATGAGGTCAAAAAAGAAACAAAATGATAGTAAACCATTCTAAATTTATCGTCTGGCAAAACATATTTTATTTCCTTTTTTTTTTATTTCAATATAAATTGCAGTAAATGGCTTGAGTGAATGAGTTTGGCTTTTAATTTATCATTTGCTGGTTGATGTTTGTCGATGTTTATTGTTTTCATTATCATGGTGAAGAATAATGCACGAAATTTCTATTATTTTGTTTTTGAAGTTAGGAAAGAAAACTTTCTTCTTCTTTTAAACTTTGGTAAGATTTCTGTGAGCAGCAAAATTGTTCTTATTTTCTCTTTTGGCTAATTTTTGTGCACCTCCACTTGGGGTTGCATTCGAATTCCCCCAAGGGGGTTTTTACCCCTTTTATATGGTAAATCAGTGTTAATTTGAATGCAGACAAAAGTGATATGAATTGGCGCGACCACTTGGCGAAATATAGCCAAGCTTTTAGTCGCCAAGTGTTTGACGCCAATTTGGTGACATATCGCCAAGTTGGCGGCAAATGTGGCGAAAAAATTATTTTTTTTATTTTGGTTCAATTTGGCGCTATTGGCGATATTTTGCGAAAAATCCACTGAATGATGTTGAAATCGGCGATATTTAGGAGATTAATCATTGTAAAACCTTTTTTTTTGGCATTGTTTTGTGACAAACTAGGGATGTAAATGTTTGAATTGTTATCTTGCTCACTCCAAGCACGATTTTAGCATTTAAAGCATCTACTAAGAAATTTACACGTAAAAGGAAGTAGTGTGGGGTTCATGCCAAATTTTTATATCATTCTTTGAAAGAATTATAGTTGAATTATAATTAAAATAGAGTTTTTTTTTTTTTTTTTGCTATATCAATTTTTTACAAATGAATTTTTAAGTTTATACCACGGGCAAAGCCGTGTGGGTACCGCTAGTATAATAATAAACTAAAATTGTTAGTTTTACGGTAATAAACTGGAAAATTACTAGTTTTACAGTTTATTATAGTGATTTTACAGTTTTAAGCTGAAATCTCTGCTGCCATTATTAAAACTGAAAGAGCGAGCAGTGTAGACATACATTTAAAAAAATGATTAGTTATTTTTTGTTTTTTTTTTTTATATATTTTTTTTTCTTTATCGCAATGGTTTTTATAAATGCTTGCTTTTATTAGGGGCGTGATACTCCGACATATTTTGATTTTCAAATATTTGAGCAGGTAGAAATGTCAAAAACGAAAAACCCTTTTAAAGCCAATACATATATCACTTGTACTTATCACTTGGTGGGGAACTTAAGAAACACAACTCTTCTGAGTATTGCTGCAACACATTCTTTCAGTTTAAAAGATAAGCTAAAAAGGCGTTTTCTTAAAATTTTCATGACACAGTTACTATAGAGCAATAAATTAGATTCCAAAATTAAGTTCAAAAATTTGGGGTTCCGAAACTGTAAATTTCATCCATTTAAAAGTAGATATTTATTACAGTTCTTAGTAGATTAGAAAAGTCGTCATGAATGCATTCGCGGCTAAAACAAACTATTCACATAAGTTTTAAACGAGCTTGTTACCCTTATCATTAAGTATTGCATTAAAAAAAATCATACTTTAAAACATGAAAACTCATAAATATAGTAAATTCTGATATCCGTCGTAACTCGTTTCATGCTATGTGCAAGCAAGATTATTTCTTCCCTGTCGAAGACGAGATTATAAACAAAGCAAAATACACTCTTTTGATTAATCACACTTTCGTGATATCTCTTGAGGAGAGGTCAGAGGAAAAAATCATGCAGTATACAACAGATCAAATTCCTTGTCAATTTATCAGTTGTAGTATATTCATCAAACTCATAGTGTTCCAATGCGAACTAGTTACTTACTTAAGATTACTTACAGGTTGTTTGCAGGATAAAACATTGCATATTTTCGATAAAAATAAAGCTCAGTCTATTGATCAAAGCACACACTTTCTAGTTTTAGTGTAATAAACGGGAAAGAAAGTGTTGAAGATCACCAGCTGGATATCTTGAGTATCTATAATGGAGTTACATCAGTTGTTGCACGGGTCCAATATTATAACTGTTTGAAAAGTAAAATTTTATGTGTTGAGGATAAAAGAGGAGGGTAACAGATCTTAACTGAAGTAAACAAATTTCACAGCAGTGTGCGAAACTGAAATTGGTAACGTGAATAAACGAATCAAATGTATATAAGCAAAAAATGTACATTGAATCAGAAATACTTCTAGTTATGTATCGTAGAAAAGGAGTATAATGGAGACGAGCTCTTTAAAAACAACTAAGAGATTATAATTGTTATATAAAGGAAAAGGGAAAACCCGCACATATATTATATTAATTGAAAGTTGTGCCATAGTTACCGAACATATGTGTTTTAAGGGTTGTTTTGTTCAAAAGCTAAATTATTTATTGCTCGTTGAGAAATGAATGTTGAAAACTTTTTTGCTGGCATGACAATCTACACAAAACAAAACAAAAATATTTGAAAGAAAAAAGATACATAATAGTATTAAAAAGTTAACGTAAACCTTTGAATTAAACTTTAAATGCGTTTTTCTTTTTTGAAAACGATAAAAATTTAGTTTTCCTGAATCCTCAGCATGGCTTTAGTAATGTTACGATTTTAAACTTCATAAGAGGCAGTTACTTTATTACTTTCTATAAGCCTTATAAAAAATATCATTATTTTTTTCTTTTAGATAAAACACTAAAACTGTGCTAAGTTCTTCCAAAACTGTAAACATTTGCATTTATTCCATAAAATTCAAAAGCAAATAATATCATGACAGAAAACACAGTTAATACGATAAAAAATACAGCAATAATATTTACAGTGATAAAAACATATGAAATAGAAATTTATCTGAATAAATAATAATTTAAGTTATTGCGTGATTAAGTAGAAGTCCAATTCTTAACTAAAGAAAGTTGAGCACTATTTTTTGCGAACATTTGAATCTACATAATTGCTGAAAATTATTCCAACGTTCTGATTTTTTTTAAGCATCTCATTTCGTTTATTGAAACCGTCAATTCATTATATTAGGGAAGCATTGCTTTATAACGAGCTTTGTGTTACAAACTCTAGTAAACTATTTCAAAAAAACATTTCTAGATCATGTAAATAAAGTCCTGCATATGAGTTGCAATTCGCACAGTGAGTTACAAAACATTAAATAAAATTTTACAGAGACTCTTCTCTGAAAAAAAAAATCTATGTATATGCATAAAAAGGTTGGTTAATATGCTCAACGACAAATTCAAAAAAAAAAAAAGCAAAGAAGAAAAACGAGTAAAAAAGTTGAAAAGTGACATAAATTTACATTGTGACTGTTAGAAGTTTTGAAGATTTACGATTCCTGCTATATTTTTAAAATCAGTTTTCTGCATCTTTCTAACGTTAGCAAACATTTAGAATTACACTCATCAAAATACAATTTGCTCATAAAAGTTCATATTATCACATATACATCTTTCTTTACTACACTTATTATTATGATAGTTATTTATAACGAAATCTTCTTATTTGTGTTTGCATTTTTCAAATTTTATTTTATTATTTTTTTATTTATTTAATTTAACTGGGTTAAATTTTTCATTACCTTGCTTAACTAAAAAGAGGTTTGATATACATACGTTTTAGTTATTTATTTATCTATTTTTTTTATTTTATTTATTCTTTTTTTTAATCTTTACGTTTGCAAAAATATTTGTTGCAATGTAGTTGAAAATAAAGCAATTAAATTAAAGAGATTCAATTTTTTAAAGTCTTTTATGCTGCTTTGCCACAATAATTAAATAATCTAAAAATACTCATTGTTCAAATAGTTAATTTAATTATGTTTTCACCATTAATGCTAAGCATCTAATCTTATTTGCCGTAAACTATTAATTGAAATCTTAAAACAGATTTAAGAAAGTATTTAGGTCAGCCTAACTTTGTTTGAATTACTCGCTGTCTTTACATAGTATTTTATTTCTTCCACTCAACATTTCATTTCATGCGGATATCAATTAAATTTATCTCATTTAAATAGAAATGGAATGCTGGATTTTCAATTAATTTACATTCCATTTTCAAATCAATACTTTGTATTAATTTACTAATTGATCCAAGTTTATGTTCTAACAATACACGTCACGGCGATGTTTCAGTGAGTAGGGTAGAAAACAAAACAAGTAGCGAACAATAATATTTTTTAATGTGCTTAGAAGTGTGTGTTTAATGTGTTTTTTCAAGAGTGTTTCTGGTCAGACGAATACTTAACCTTTTATATGCTGCATAATCATAACACATTCACGATGTAGATTGTCTGCATCTTAAAAATCAAGGACTGGAGCCAGGTTCAAGCTTGCTAATTTGGGTGTAAAAGTTCAACGCGTAATCAATCTGTTGACTGATTTTGGCACTATAACAGTTTGTGATAGAATGGTATTTTACTAGGTAACTCTTCCTCCTGGAAAAAATGCTTGAATTTTACCACCGTCTCCTCCTTTTGCCATTTTTACTGTGTCCTGAATCCAAGTGAGTCAATCTGCGGAACGTTACAACGTAAAAGCATAATTTTATGTTATTCGCTTCACAAGCAGGCTACTTGGAACTTGGAATTGCTTTAAAACAAAATTTATTCATAGAAAAAAAAAACTTATTTTTAACAAGATTAGGAACAGTTCTGAGCATTCAGGAGCCCATGTGGGTTTTCAAGTCGTTAAAATTCAACTGATCGGAGGTCTTTTTACTAAACCTGACTATATACTATTTTGTTTATACTTCACTGCAAGGTTTCTTGACAATAGCACTGTGACGTTAGCGTGACGTTAGCCTATGAAAAACAGCTAGGTAAAACATCACAGCCTACTTGGCGAATTAGAGGAGATCGCTAACTGCTTGTGAGCTCTTATTGGCTCCTCTCGTAGAGACGTTCAGTGTCAACTTAAGTTGCTGTCTAGTATAGTCATTTGTTTTCTTAGAGACAATGATTTTGGCTCGGTACGCCAAGGTGTTTGCCTATCCTGTAGAAATATTATTTATAATTAAAAAAAACTGCAGTACTACGAGGAAATCTTTTAGAAGCTGATTCCATACTAATACTTTAGTAACTATATAGCTCGATTTTAAGAATCGCTATTTAAGAAGAAATTGTATCGCTACAATGTTACGTTAGATAAAGCTGTATTGTTACTACACTATAGAGAAAAACTGTAGTACTTCCATAGATATTATTACTTTTAATATAATTACTTTTAAAATGATAGAATTACTCTAGTAACAATACAATTACTCTTAAAGTAAAATTAACAGCTTTTCTTAAGAAGAAGCTGTAATGTAAAAGAAAACTTGGTGGCAATCCAGTTTTACAGCGATTTTCTAGTAGGTACTTCAGCTATATTTTTAGTGTATGGAAACCTTTATGAATCAATTTACTAGTTGCAGTAGTACTGCAGTTTTCTTTTTTGTTTTAGTGTATGAACGAAATGGTATCAGCCATAATTCCACAGCTGCAGGTATTGCTCTGAGAAAATATGTGTTAATAATGGTGATGCGATGTTATACCATCTAACCACACTATGTGACTTCATATGAGTTTTCTTAATTTTTTTTTTTATGAAGCGGAAGATGAATAGCAGCTCTCTTTTGGAGTTCCTTGTAGGTGGGGTGTCGCTTTCTTCAGCTTATTTTCCCCTGATAAGATTGCGATGCTAAACTTCAGAAACTGGTCCAGCTTTTTAAGTGATTAATCACGAAACAAATTATGATTGTGAGAAACAAAGTCATGTGTTATTTGCCCACGGTTTCGATGGAATTGGCAATCCTTTAAATAAGAGGATTCGATGGGAATGAGGAAGAAAAGTTAAAAGTTGATGCGCATGTTCCGTTCAAATCAATGCTACTCTTCAATTTAGAGATTAATACATTACTGTAAAGGCTGGAATCTCTGAAAACTAATAGATGAATTCATTTCTGCATCTAAACCGAATGTTATTTTTCCCGTCCTATTAGTTTTTAG
>JAXGGA010014501.1:0-31924 GCA_038373865.1 Uloborus plumipes
TAAAACATTCTTGACACTGTAACGTTTAAAACTAAAAAAAAATCACTGTTCTACCACAAAAATTGACCGAGTTATAACGTTTTGAAAAATCAAGATTTTGCATTATTTCATGACGTCATCGGTGGAGCGATCTCTCGATGACGTCATGAAATAATGCAAAATCTTGATTTTTCAAAACGTCATAACTCGGTCAATTTTTGTGGTAGAACAGTAATTTTTTTTCAGTTTTAAACGTTACAATGTCAAGAATGTTTTACTAAATATGATTGATAAGACTGGGGGGCTGTATAAAAATCTAAATTTCGTAACTCTTTCAAAATTTGATTTTTTGAAAAACATTGAAAAGACCCAAAATTCCTTTCGTAATTTAGAGATTTTTTCCTAAATGAACTATATGCTTATCTCTAACGGTTAAGAAATTAGCTATTGGTCCACGATAGGAGTGGACACTACATCCATTTTTATATAAAACTAGTGGATATGCCCGGCGTCGCGCGGATTAAAATGTAGCATGCAAAATCCAAGAAGGTATTTTTTTGTAACAACAATAACATAGGTGAGCCCTGAATTGATAATTCATTGTTAATCGTAATCTTAGTTGGCAACTACTCCTATTTAAATGTGTTAAATTTTGTCAATTTGTATTCTTAAAGACTTATCTCTAGTACTCTATTTTTTCAAAATTGAAAGAAATTGGACATTTTGAGATAAAAAAGTTGAATTTAGAGCCGCTATATAGACAGACCGACGCATTAAGCTTACGTTTCACCACTTTGGATCCAACTTATTTACTTTTACTTTAATTTTTCATTGTTGCGGAGCTTGGGTTTCCAGAGCAAAGTTTCGGGACATCGCCAAGCTTTGTTAAATTCATGTGAAAAGTTAGCAAAAGGCGATAACTGGCCAGAAAAGACAACCACTCAAACACGAGCTGGATCCAAAATGGTCAAACTTAATTTTGATGAGTCGGCTCGTCTATATAGGGGCCTTATATATACATACACACATACATTTTTATATATATGGATAGATATCTTAAATTTGTTGTGAATCCCACGAATTTTTGCTTGAAATTACAGTAGTTCTGTTGTAACTTTACTACCTGTTAGTTGTTTTTTCGGCTTTGCACCATATTTGGCGAGAAATCACTAGGCGTCTGCACGCTTGGCTACATTTGGCGCCAATATTGTTATTTGTATTGAATGGACAACCCCCTTATTACATTTGCATTTTCTATATATTTCCCTCCCCCCCCCCCCCCCAAAAAAAAAAAAAAAAAATATTTGAATGAGAAATCGCCTTGGTGAGTATAAAATAGCGTGGCACAGACTCTTTTTAGCTAGTTTTCGTCTCAGCTGTTGTGCTGGTAAAGTTTGTTTCAGTCAGTTCTGTTTAGGAAGCCTTTGTGCTGTAATTTTGATGTAATGTTTTCGCGTACTTGATTTTAATTATGTGGTATACAGTAAAGTGAAGTGTGATTACTGATATTTGCTTAATTGCTGGATATTAAGCAATTGTTACCTGCTCTATTGTAAATGGTTGTAAATAATATTTGTAAATAAATTTATTGTGTTTTTTTTATCAAGATTGGAGTAGTCATTTAAGAAAGTTTAAAGTTGTGACGGATTCGTTACAATATGTTACTTGTTTTATAGTTTACTTGAAATTTTATCTGCAGAGATTGGCAAAAATTAAAAATAGAAGGAAAGGGGAAAATCTTTAGGTTGCAGACAAATTATTTCTCGGAACTAATTGGAAAATTCTGGTCAATACGGTTTCTAAAGGATTCTTGTTCTGAAAAAGTTCGTCTCCAAGATGAATTTTTCAGTCACCCTGGTGGCCGACCTTGTCGGATTATGGTTACGTGTTTTTCAAATAAATAAAAAATAAAATAATTTTTCAAAAATACAATTTTTGGTGTATACATAGAATTAGTTGCGTCTTACCAAACATGAAACACTAATATTTTTACTCACCTGAAATTCTGTAAATCTGTAAGTCAGCCGCTGTGCTGACGTGGGAAGTTGAAATATGCCATCAAACGGAAAAGTAAGAAAACGTGAGGATGTTGATTAAAAACACAAGCACTCTCACTTCTCTTACCATTCCGTTATTTCCCATGACAGGAGTTTGCCATTTCTTATTCCATAAAATCTGAAAAGAAAGAAACAAGAGCTTGTTATATCCACTACTAGTTTGTCACAGGCAACATCAAATACTTCAACTTCTCATACGATTCTGTTGTAGTGGTTGTAGTCCACCACGGAGTAGAAAGAAGGAGAGAAATGTTCTACGGATGTGCTAGTTTGAAAGTGGCAACGAATTCTCACCGCCGCCAGAGGACGCTGCTCGACAAACGCTCCCTATCTCCTACAAGAATCAAAGTAAATGATACTGAATCTGTCATCTTTTTAGCCTACTTTCCCGTTAAAAATAAAAGAAAGACGAAAAAAGTATTAAAAGTAGCTTAATGCATCTAAAAAATATCGCCAAGTTCAAAAAAAAAAATCGCCAAGTTAAAAAAAATATCGCCAAGTCCAAAAAATAAAGAGGTAAAATGAATATCGAAAAATTAAAAATTTGAAAGTAGGGTATTGAGATGGGGAATTTGTGTGTCGGTCTGTCGGTCGGTCTGTCGGTCTGTCTGTCCCCCCCTAATAACTTTTGAATGAACATTCCGATTTGGACAAACTTTTTTTTGTTGGAAAGATCTCGGCGAGTACAGCTCATTCCCATATTTGATTTTTTGATTTGAACAATTTTTGGTTCAACTTTGAGCCGTTCAAATAACCGGTCCCGCGATACTAACTTTTGAATGAACAGTCCGATTTGAACAAACTTTTTTTTGTTCGAAAGATCTTTTCAAGGATACTTCATTCCCGTACCTACATTTTTGATTTGAACAATTTTTTCGTTCAACATTGAACCGTTCAAACAAGCTCTCACCCCTAATAACTTTTGAGTGAACAATCCGATTTAAACAAACTTTTTTTTGTTCGAAAGATATCGGCAAGGATACTTCATTACCGTATTTAAATTTTCAATTTGAACATTTTTTCGTTCAACATTGAACCGTTCAAGCAACCTTTCTCCACCTAATAACTTTTAAGTGAACCGTCTGAATTGAATAAACTTTTTTTGTTCGAAAGATCTCGGAGAGACTCGTTCCCATATTTCACTTTTCAATTTGAACCATTTTTCGTTCAATGATGAACCGTTCAGAAAAATTTTTAACATGAGCGCCTACTGGGAAATTTAAATTGAATGTTGATTCTAAACTTAAAGGCGGATTTCCTTCAAACTAACTTTGTAAGAAAACAGTTTTGATAAAAAATGTATGTTAAGTACTTTTCTGAAAAATCTTCTGTGAGGACTCTGATTCCGACTCCGACTCCGCAAACATGGCGGAAATGCAGGCTCAGAAAAAAATGACTGACTGGGCAGACGATTTTTTGTTTATTTATTCATTTTTTTGTTTAATTTATTATTATTATTTTTATTTATTTATTTATTTTTGGCAGACGATATTTTTTTTTTTGATTACAAAAATTGTTCATTCACGAGAGCATTTTATTCTTTACTTATATTTAACAACTGGCAACGGATTAAAAATAAAATTCGAGACATTTTATTAACGAACGAGGTTTTTTTTCTTTCTTCGATAAAATGTGTTTTGATGTTCTTTGTACTTTTATTTCATTTTTTATTTTTTTTTTCATTTGAAAACGATTGTGAAATTTTTCTACGGAAGAACTATAGCAGTTACATTCTTTAAAAGGTGCGACAAAACTTTATTTACTCGTTTATTTACTTTTTACGTGTCCTGATCATCTGATGAGAGGGGTATATTTTGCTTTTAGAAATCAGCTTTAAGTGTTATAAAGGTATGTTTGACATAATTTTCAGTTTCAGATATTCAAGAGAATATTGATTAGATGCTAGATAGCCGATGTCGATGTACGGGAAAGTAGGCTCGTTTAGTTCTTGACAGAACTTCTTGTTAAATGCTGCTATGGGAAAGAAATTTTTTTTTTCAACTGGATTTTGGTGTAAACCATCGATCAACATTATGAACTAAATATGACTTTGATCCCACTGAAATTTTGCCGTATTTTTTAAGAAAGATGTTTTTAAAATCGACCGCATCTAGCTACTTGTCAAATTTGATATATATGCGACTGCATGTGACATTTTCTTTGCATTGTACGATATAATTTTTGCTGAGAATCAGTTCTCTAAATTGTTGATAAATTAAGCATGTGGCAAAAAATTAATTATGTCAGTATTTAATTTTGTTATTAATTAAATATAGTTAGTAGACAAAATAATTATTAGTTTAAATATATTTATTAAATATATTTAGTTCATAATGTTAATCGATGGTTTGAGCAAAATTCCAATTGAAAAAAAAATATTCTTGCCAACAGCAGTCTTTAAAAAATGACAGATTCTGTCAGATTTGGCAAGTTGGTAAATGCATTCGATTAAACCTATTTCTCAAAAAATACGGCACCTATTTTCGTGGGATGAAAAGCATATTTAATTCATAATGTCAATCGAAGATTTATACCAAAATCCAGTTGAATTTTTTTTTTCTTCTTTCCCATAGCAGCATTTAAAAAGATGACAGATTTATTATCATTTACATTGATTCCCGTAGGAGATAGGGAGCGTTTGTCGAGCAGCGTCCTCTGGCGGCGGTGAGAATTCGTTGCCACTTTTAGATAGCAGAGATTAGCTCCTCCCCTTTAACCTCCTTGTAGTCCACACTGAGATGAGGTAACTTGCTTAAACCTTCCATCATAGTGTGCAGCAAGATCTTGCCATTTCTTTTTCCATTAAAACTGAATACTAAACAAGTTTTTCATTTATCCTATCAATCTGAAAAGTGTTAAAGCATGCTATATATTTATCTACTACATATATTTTTCTTATAGGTGCGTTCAAGTTTGCAGCTATTTATCTGAATTGTGTCCTTCTTAGTATGTCTCAAGATTTTTGTTATTTCTTCTATGAATACCTCACTACAGGGTTCTGAACTTTTTCAACTCATGTACCCTATTTTGTTTATCATTAATCATGCGTATAGTCCCAATAAAAACACTTTAGTCAAATGAAACTGTTGTGTTAAGTTTTAATTCCATATATAGTATAGAGTCATTCCATATCAACTGATCTTGTTTTCCGTATCGTTCCCACCTGACAATCTTCGATTTGGATGAAATTTTTAGATGAAGACATTCCTTTGAAATTAACCTATGCAATTTTTAGCTTTCAAGATCCAAATCATGAAAAAAATGTGGCAAATTCTCAAAAAAAAAAAAAAAAAGATTTTGAGTGACAAAACTAGAAATAAACACTTAAAGAGGATGAATTGATGAAAATTTCGAATGTACACATTTGCATGGATACATTTGGTATTGGTTTTAGAAGAATGAAATTCTTCGCAGGGGGATTTTCCTAGTATATTTATTTTAAAAATCAACATTGCTTTGGGAACTGAGATTTCCAACCGAGCATTCCCAAGAAGAACACTTCGTTTTTTAAAGGATGTAAAATGGTTATTAACGTTGTAGCAACCGCTTAAAAACGTTTATAAAACGTTTAAATGTTATTTGTGCTACCTGGGTTTTCTCTAGCAAGGGCGTAGCCAGGACTCACGTTAGGGGGGTGCAAGCAGTGGCACCCCAATAGGAGGTCACTGTGACCTCCCAAAAAGTTCTTATTCGATACAAATTGGCTGATGAAATTTGAAAACAGTGAGAAAGTATTGCAAGGCTGAACTTCTTTATTTTATTTATTTTTTCTTTTATTATTTTATTTATTTATATACGTGATGCCTCACGTCTCTTTTGGCAGATATAGATAAGCATGCATTCTTCTATTTTATTTTTTTTAATCATTCAGTAAAGTTCTGAGTTTCATTCGGTAAATTAAAAGTTTTCTCCTCAATGTGATTAATAGTGCTTCTTGACATTTTTCGGCAATATTTCACCCTAAAATTTTTATTCTTCGCATACTCAGATTAAAAAAGTTGTTTTCAAGCTAAAAGACAAATTTGGGTTTGGAAAAAGGATCCTTGTTAGGTAAAGAATGAAGCGCATTCTCTGATAAGTGGCGCCAAGGACTTAAAATTTATTGGTGGGAGAGGAGGCGAGGGGGGGGGGACTCTCAATGACCGAATGAAATTCGAAATTTCACCGAGTAATAAAATACGAACTTATTTGTCTGCACCAGCATGTTACAATGAAAAGCATGAAAGGCGACAAAATCGTTTTTCAAAAAAATAAAATGGGGGTCACAGTGACCTCCCATTGGCTCTGAGCTAGGGGGGTGCAGCTGCACCCCCCTGCACCCCCCTAGCTACGCCCTTGTTCTCTAGCCCTCAAATTTATAACAAGCGAAAATATAATTTCTATGTGCACATTAGGCTCGGACAAACGTAAAATATAAAAAAACAGTTATGCGTGATTCAACTCATTTGCTTGGAAAATCTTAAACAACTTCAACCAGTGACTTATGGTTAAAGCACTCAGTGTTCCTTTCTGTCACTTCAGAAAACGGGACATTACATCATGTGCGGGGGCAACGGGACGGGACGCCCGAAAACGGGACTGTCCCGTTCAAAACGGAGCGTATGGTCATCTTATAGACCCGCACTATCCACTGTAAACCGATTGTGTATCGAGTTATCGTTTCGTGCAACGTCGTTCGCTGACAGCGTCCAGAGAAGAGACGTTCGGCAATGGGAGAAACGCTCTCTGTGATGGGCACTAATGAGGAAATGGGTCAATTAAATATAGAAACGGGGGAGGCGAGAGGGTGAGATTGACAGCTGTGCCTGACGTCAGAGAGCACGTGCTACGATGCCTCCCCCCTTAACGAACGGACGATTTGATTTTTATGGCCTCCCCTGGTGTTTATTGTCTTTGCATGAGCGAAGAGATTTCACTCACTTCAGAGTATTTTTAGAGAATGGGTGGAAGCCCTTAAAACGGGGCTGAAAGAGGGATAATGCCTCCCGTGGTTAATTTAAATAGTGGTGCTCAGCCACCAAAAATTTTTTTGAAGACAGGGGTGAAAATGATATTTTCTGGGATATGAGTATTTCTCCAAAAAGAATAGCCTGCAAAAGGCGGGGAAAAATAAAAAAAAAAAAGAAAAGCAATTAATTTGAATATTGGTTGGTTGGTTGGTTCTATTAGGTTTTATGGCGCAAGAGCATCAATAGGCTATACTGAGCCAGACGTTTGTTGAAAAGCGAAAAAGTGCCAAAAATGTAAAGTCTTTTGAGAAGTGAAGGACATAAAACCTCTAGAATTTTGAAATGTTTTCCGAAAATAGAACAAAAAAGAAGTTTTAAATTTTGAAAAACACAAAAATATAACTGTAGAAAAATGTAGAAGCACATATAACAAAACAAAGACGACAAAAACGAACACAAAATTAAAGCAAGAAATCCAATCTCCTAAAGGAACGGGGACAATTTTGGATGGCGTGTATCCCCAACAGTTCCTTTAAAGGTGGCTGAAAATGATTAAAGAATTTGGAACGAATTCTGACACCTTGATTCAAATTTTTTGAATTTTGACATCTTGAATTCAAATAATGTTTTTCCCAATAACAAATTGCGATAGGTGCGCGTGTGTGTGCGCGCCCATCTTCCCCACCACACAGGACATGGGCGCCACCGTGTCCAGCATGATGACAAAGCAGCAGGGCCTGGTGGACGTCCTGTCAGGTAGCACAGCGGGACGACCTGTTGCAGACTTCGAGTCCACTCTCAAAAAGGGACAACACAACGCCTCATGAACAAAAAGAAAACAAATAGCAATTTGTCATTGTTCAATTAAAAAGTACTGCACAGAATATTAGTAGGTCTTAATCTTAATTAATATTTAAAATACTAATAACAAGAAAGTTCTCATTTTATTATAACATTTTTTTGACTTGTAATAAAATATTAGAATATGAGTATTATTGTTTAAAATAGTATGTGTATCACATCGTATGCTTTTATCTTCAGAGACGAGAATAAAGTACATGTAGACTGAAATAGACTATCTAATAAAATATTACCAGATAAGCTGGTTCTAAAAACAGTGGAAATACTTCGCCATTTCACTTTTCCCCGCTATTTCACTTTGCCCCACATTCCCCTGTCTGGTAGTAAAAATATTTCTACCGATGCATCAAACAATGATATATAGGGTAACGAAAGAACAGGGGGGGGGGGGAGGTAACGACTTTTTTTTTCTTTCTGATGCGATGTAAAAACTGATTTTATTTATTTTTAGCGCTTTGAATCGAAATATGAAATTAGTTTTTCTTTATCTGCTCTACATTTTTACAATCAATGCTGCTGTTATACCCAAAACGTGCGGTGTTGCAGCAGTTTTGTGCAGATCAACCCTTTGTTCAGAATATTTGTCGGGGTGGTGAGCATCCCACATTTAAACAACTCTCACACACACAAAAAAAAAGGAAGTAAATAAAGGTGAATATTATGATTCTCTCTCCCTTTTTTAAATGATAGATTAGATCAATTTTAGTTGTTTTGGTACTCCTAAAAATCGGGGTGGGGGGGGGGCATAGGCCTCTGCCTCGTTTGCCTATTTGATAATCAGGCACCGAATATTTCTATAATATATTAGTGATAAAAACTGCTCGCTTTGGGTTTTGTTTGATCATTGGGTTCAATACGTGTTACGTATTCCTCACCAAAATGCTATATGTTTTAGAAATTTGAGCTCCTATTATAGTCCGTGGAGTTAGTGCAAAAATATTTCACTTCTGGATACCAGTCTGAAATTTTATGTGGGGCTTATATTCACATAGGAGGACAAAAAAACGCCGGGAGACACTTGATCAGAGGTCAAGGTCATTCTGTGATGACGTCAACAAAATGGCCGCTTTTACAGGTAAATACGTTCTTTTAACTCCCCCTAAAACTCCATCATAGATTCAAATATTGCAAAACTCAAACATGTCATCTGAAAGCTCTTTAAAAGATCTATTTAGAAAGATTTAATTTTTCTTATTGAGGTCAAGGTCCCACCTGTGATGACGTCATCAAAATGGCCGCTTTTACAGGTTAATATCGTTTGTTTAACTCCCCCTAAAACTCCATCATAGATTCAAATATTGCAAAACTCAAATATATCATCTGAAAGCACTTTAAAGGAGCTATTTAGAAAGATTTAATTTTTCTTTCTAAGGTAAAGGGCCCACCTGTGATTACGTCATCAAAATGGCCGCTTTTACAGGTAAATACGTTTGTTTAACTCCCCCTAAAACTCCATCATAGATTTAAATATTTCAAAGCTCAACTATATAATCTGAAAGCGCTTTAAAAGATCTATTTAGAAAGATTTAATTTTTCTTAATGAGGTCAAGGGTCCACCTGATATGACGTCATCAAAATGGCCACTTTTACATGTAAATACGTTCGTTTAACTGCTTAAAACTCCATCATAGATTAAAATATTGCAAAACTCAAACATATCATCTGAAAGCTCTTTAAAAGAGCTATTTAGAAAGATTTAATTTTTCTTTCTGAGGTCAAGGTCCCATCTGTAATGACGTCATCAAAATGACTGCTTTTACAGGTAAATACGTTTGTTAACTCCCCCTAAAACTCCAGCATAGATTTAAATATTTCAAAACTCAACTATATCAACTGAAAGCGCTTTAAAAGATCTATTTAGAAAATATTTAATTTTTCTTACTGAGGTCAAGGGCCCACCTGTGATGACGTCATCAAAATAGCCGCTTTTAAAGGTAAATACGTTTGTTTAACTCCACCTAAAACTCCATCATAGATTCAAATACTGCAAAACTCAAATATATCATCTGAAAGCTCTTTAAAAGAGCTATTTAGAAAATTTTAATTTTTCTTTCTGAGGTCAAGGTCCCACCTGTAATGACGTCATCAAAATGGCCGCTTTTACAGGTAAATAAGTTTATTTAACTCCCCTTAAAACTCTATCATAGATTGAAATATTTCAATCATCTGAAAGCTATTTAAAAGAGCTATTTAGAAAGATTTAATTTTTCTTTCTAAGGTCAAGGGCACACCTGTGATTACGTCAACAAAATGGCCGCTTTTACAGGTAAATACGCTTGTTATACATTTTTAATTTAAAGTTGTTATAACTTTTCAACTATTTGTCTTAGAAAATAAAACCAAGCACTATAAAATAGCTCTTTTAAAGCGCTTTTGGATGATATATTTCAGTTTTGCAATATTTAAATCTATGATGGAGTTTTAAACAGTTACATGAGCGCATTTACCTGTAAAAGCTGCCATTTTGATGACGTCATCACAGGTGGGCCCTTGACCTCAATAAGAAAAATTAAATCTTTCTAAATAGATCTTTTAAAGCGCTTTTAGATGATATATTTGAATTTTGGAATATTTAAATCTATGATGGAGATTTAGGGGGGGTTAAACAAACGTATTTACCTGTAAAAGCTGCCATTTTGATGACGTCATTACAGGTGGGACCTTGACCTCAGAAAGAAAAATTAAATCTTTCCAAATAGCTCTTTCAAAGAGCTTTCAAATGATACATTTGAGTTTTGCAATATTTCAATCTATAATGGAGTATTAAGCTATTAAACGAACGTATTTACCTGCAAAAGCGGCCATCTTGATGACGTCATCACGGGAGTTCATGACTCCTGATCAAGTGTCTCCCGGCGGTTTTTTGCTCTTATATATGTACATAAGCTCTGTACCAAATTTCACACTGGTATCCGGAAGTGAAATATTTCGGCTGTTTTTGTCGCTAACTCCTCAGACTATTACGCAAAAACTTGAAGGTGATTCCCCAAAATCTGACATTTTCTAATAACAAATTCTTTAAAAATTCATATGCTTCGAAAAAGTTTTGAAAGCTAACTGAATCTTTATGAAAAGCTCAATCGGACAAAAATTAAAGGGACTCACTTTGATCACATTACATTTTAGCAGTGCTGTACCGGTATATACTAAAAAATGAATGCTGTTTTTACAGTATAATACAGCTAACTTGTAGTAATAAACAGCAAAAAATGCTAATTTTACAGCAATAAACTGTAAAATTGCTAATTTTACAGTACTAAACTGTAAAATTGCTTATTTTAGAGTAATAACCAGTAAAATTGCTAACTTTACAGTTTATTACCACGCATTTTATAGTTTTAAACTGGAACCTCTGCTGCCAGTATTATACTACTGCTTTTTACAGTATAATACAGGTACATTTTACAGCAATAAACTGTAAAATTGCTCGTTGTACAGTTTATTACTGTGCATTTAACAGCTTTAAATTGGAACCTCGGCTGACAGTATTATACTGCAAAAACAACAGTTTATTATTTGCAGTGTAGAAAATACCGCGAGTGAGATTATTGTGAACCATGAGAGGCACATTTTACAAACACAAAGCCTCTTAAGGCTCAGAATTAATTTAAGGTTAAAAATGTTTTATATTATATTCTTTTCTCTTAATTCATTTATGCCCAGTAGCCTAAAAACGGGACGCTTGTTCGTTACTGCGTACAAAAACTTGTAATGGGTATATCATTTTACTAAAACTGTTTTTCGCAAGTCAAATAGTCCTTCTTCTTGAGAAAACCAGTAAAAGCCACTAGTTGGACATCAGAGTTTATTTATTGACAGTTATTTTCAGACAAATCAGTTAAGCAACGATCCAGCATGGGTAAACACAGAAAGTAAGTTTTTTTTTTGCTAACTTATTTTTCATAAAATTAAACTATTTTAAAATGATTTGCTTAAAATGGATCACAGATGCCTTCTGTAATGTTACTTTGCAAAAGTAAAGTCAAGTATGGTAGTATTTTGCTCACATATCTGCAAAATATCCCATAAACAGGACGTTAAATAACTTAATAAATATGGCAACGGCGAACTATTTCTAACCTAAAATGTATGTAAACCATTCCAAGTAGGAGCTTTAAGCAGATAAAAGTTGAAAAAAATTGTTAAAAAAAACTTGGGCATAAATGGGTTAACTAAATTACACCTATCATAAAAAAATTATATTAAGGGGGAAGGTTGTCTAGGAGAATATCAAAATGCACGGTAATAAACTGTAAAATTTGCAATTTAAAGTTTATTACTGCAAAATTAGCCATTTTACAGCTCAGTACTGTAAAGTTAGCAATTTTACAGTTTATTACTGTAAAATTATAAATTTTTACAGTTCATCACTATAAAATTAGCTGTATTATACTGTAAAAACAATATTCATTTTTTACAGTGTACTCTTGTGCTTTTGTGGATTTTGGAGAATCATCCTTATGTCATATTTGAGTTCAGAGTACCGAATTTATGCAGAATCAGTTCTAAATACCCAGGCATTAACATGAACGTTACCCTGTGCAATAGTTATTATATTACAAAAGAAAGGAAAAAAATGGGGATTTAAATAAAAAGTTGCGCAGCAACTCAGTAAATGAAGACACCTTATTAGAGAGTGAACAAGCAGAAAATTGCCTCGTCGTTTCCTCTTTGGAATTGCATAGAAGGAAATTAAGTGTTGCCAATCAATCTAAGCAATATTTTTTGAAACCTTATTTTCTAGCAAGTTTAAGAATTGTTCACTGATCGGGCAATCCTACAGAATTTTTTTTAAATAATACATGGAAGACAATTTTTTTTAATGGGAAAGAATTCAAAGTGTCTTAGATATAAATGGATAATTTTATTTTATTAATGTTCATCATTGGATAACTAGTTTTATTTAGCATTACTTTTACGGGAAATGCTAGGGTATAGTGGCACGCATAAAAAAAAGAGAAGAAAAGAAAAAAAGGGCATTGCTTTCCTCAAAAATTTTAGTTCAAAAATTTTGCCAGTGTGCATTTTTTTTTTTTGGAAATGCGACACTTTGAGCCCTTCTTGAAAAAAACGTTCAGAGCATTTGTAGCAAAGATAGTGAAAAAAAAAAAAAAAGATTTCAGATGAACGCAGCAAACAAATAAACAATTCCAAAATGGCACTATACTACACTGCAACCTTTCTTGACAAAAACATCGTGACGTCAGCGTGATGTTAGCCTATGAAAAACGAGCTAGATAAAACGTCACAGCCTACTTGGCGAATTAGAGGAGATCGCTGACTGCTTGTGAGCTCTTATTGGCTCCGCCCGTAGTGACGTTCAGTGTCAAGTTAAGTTGCTTTCTAGTATAGTAGCAGACACGTGTTTCAGGAATCAGGACTCCAACGAACCCTTTTTCGTGCCAGGAAAAATAATTTACGGATTTAAAGAATCTCACAAAAGCCATTTACTTCATAAGCTCTTTTTCTTCCTCTTCCTCTTTCTTACTTTAATTTATTTTTTTCTGCTTTGGAAAAGGGGTAGCTTTTTACTCCGAGCCACGCGTCTGCTATTCGAATTGCTTTTTTGCAGTTTTAACTTTCTTTATTTATTTGTTACTCGTTGCACAAAGAAAAAAAAATGTTGTACAACGTAGTAGTGTTTAACATATTTTCTTTAAATGAAACTTGAAAGATTTAATTCGTCTCCTAGTGGCTTTTATAGTTTAGTTTACCTTGTAGTAGCCGTTGTATAATCCTAGACTGATTGAGGCAACAGATAATAATTGGATACTGAGGCACATTGTTTTTTTATTAGCTACTAGCAGTATACCCGCACGGCGATGACAGTAGGGGAAGGTGGGGTACCTCGGACCTATTTTTGCTTTTCAATTTTTAATTTCATAACTATTTGCCAAATTTAAAAACAAATACCATAAGTTGAAACTTTATGATTTTTTACACTACATATAATTATCTTAAAATTTTTTAAAACTTATTTCAATTACATTTTTTGTAATAAACATAATAATGCACATAGAACCGAGGTACACCACCGGTGGTGTACCTTGGGTTTTGGGATGGTGTACCTTGGACCAATGATTAACAGGTAAAGAAAACATGATTTTCAGTAAGAACATCACTATTTATCAATCAGTAAACCACACATAAATTTAGAAATACATTTTTAACTTGTTTCAAAGATAAATAAAAATTTAGATCTTATTATCTTGCCACGTTTCCCTTTTTAAAAAAATACCAAGATGCTCTACCTCCTGAAAACCATACTAGAGAGTTTTTTTAAGCTGCACTTATTTCCAACCAAGATTGTAATTGGATAAGTCTATTCCAAATGTTAACTTCTCGAGCTACCTATCTAATCCACTAGATAGTATTGGGTGTGGCAGCTTGAATATGTCCTTTTTTTCAACTTCATAAATGGTAGGATCTTCTCTTGTAAACTTCTCACAGTTTGGATCTTTTTTTTTACAAATTTAACTGCATATTCATCATTAGCAATAGAAATTATCTCTGCAAGAAAATATTTGATAGCTTTTTTGCCAGCAAATTTCACCAAAACAAAATCGCCAATCTAAATATTAATGTGATCTGCTTCTTCTAGCTCATTAAAATCTTAATCTGAATTATTGGATTCCTCATAAAAATCTTCAATATTCTCAAGTTCAGAATCTGAAGAATAATAAAGTTATCTCTTAGCTGGCTTGGTAGGGGTTTTTACTGTCTTAGTTTGCTTTACTTGTTTCATTGCCCCCTTTTAGCCTTTTCTATTTCAAGACGCTCTTTCCGGGATGTATCGGTCAAAATATAAGACGTTCTTTTAGGTCTTTCCCCTATGGGGTCATTTTTTCGGTAGTGCATTTGGATGTGGCCTTATTTATTCAGGGGAGTAACAATGCTTGGCAAAGAAGTACTAGCTTCAAATGTTGACACACCAGTAAAATCATTTTGCGTGTTATTTTCTTCTTGCTTTTGCACTGAGCAATCATTGACATTTGATGGGAGGAAATCAAAATCTTCAAAAAATATTTTCATTCGCCGTTATATAAAGCGTCCAAGGACTGCAGTCCTTGGATGGAATAACCGAGTTAGCGTTGTATTGCACAGATAAATGTAGTTAAGAATTCATCATTAGCTTTACCATAAATCATGATTATGCAGTTGCAAAACTGCATATTAAGTTTATAATTTAAGTTAAAATTTTTAGTTTTGGAAGGAAACATTTCACTTGAATTTAAAAAGGCATTTCAAAAAACTAAAGAACATGAAATTTTAGGAGTTGTAATTGTTATGCACTGCAGAAGTGTGTACCTTGGACCAGTCCAAGGTACACCACTTGTATTGGGTTCGAGGTACACCACTTGGTTATAAAAAACAAAGTAGCTGACCATTGTGTTACAGTTTGGATTAACTTTGTTTCAAGCACACGGTGTTATAGCTAGAACATGACTGTATAATGCATGACCCTCATTTCATAATAAACAATATATGTTTTAGAATAAAAATACCCAAAAGTAACCGAAAAATCTTACTTTTGAATGGTGGATTTCTTTTTATAGTAATATTTCAATCAGATGAGCTTTCAACAAAACAGAAAGGTATGCTGTGAGACCTCTAGAGGCACATATTTCAACTACACATGTTGCTATTCAAATATTTTAATAAGCAGAGCTGTAATCAGCCTAGGTCCGAGGTACACATATGTCCGAGGTACACCACTTACCCCTACAATAAATGTAAAGGAAGTCAACTGAATAAATTTAAATTCACTCCAAACCTCTGAAGTAAAATTATTGTGTTCTTTTATTCAAATGTGCTTCACAACCTTTTAAATTCACTAAAAGTCCTGTTGGAGTTCAAAACAATTCGCCAAATAAATCAAAAAGACATTAAGTTAAGTAAGTAACTGGAGAGATTAATTGTTCAAATTTAGTCAACTTTCAAGGCTTAACTTAATACGCATATTTAAACCACTATGTAACTTCAGAGACGAAAGAGCAGTTTGTCTGGAAAATGGACCTTGTGTCTCAGTTTTTCGTACATAGTTAAGCCTTGAAAATTGGCTAAATTTGATTAATTAATATCTCCTGTTCTAATTAACGGAGAGAAACGTGCTAAAACTTTTATTTTTCAGAAAAAAACCCTTTCCAGCGATATATATTTTTTGGGGGTGGGGGAAGGTTTTCCCATCTCAATTATGCCGAATACACCAAAAATGAGACTAATTAATTAATTTAAAAATAACTAATTCGAAATTTAGAGTTCGGTCTTCGATGTGCATTTAACGGGGAGGCGTTCGAATTTCGTGCCAAGTTTAGGTCTGTAGGTGCTGTGTCTGTAGGTCTGACCATCGGTTACAAACATACATACAAACAAACAAACAGAGCCCGTCATATATATAGATATATAGATTTTGAAATTGTTGTAATTGAGGCCTTTGGAGGAAAGTTACAGCTGAAAATAAGGATAATTCCTCCGCTGCGCCACCGCCTTGGACGTCTACCGGCCCGTGCTTCTTCGCTACAGTGCAGGACAAGGTGGCGAAGAAGCACACACACACGCACATACACTAGGGTGGAGCGAAAAAAACAAAGTTTTTATTTTCGAATCGTAATAGTGCGGAAAAGTTGCGATTGGTGAAGAGTTACAAAACAAAACAAAAATTTTTGAAATCGGATAATATCTTCCGTTCCCGCAACGAGCCTGAAATTTTGAAAAAATGAAAATTTTCATGTGTTTTAGCGATTTTTTAAAATTTTTGTTTTAATGTTTTATTTTAATGCTCTTGGACAGAAAAGTTACGTTTGATGAAGCCTTCTGAAATTTTGAAAAATATATTAAAATCGAATAATACCTTCTGATCCAGGAACAAGCCAGAAAAACCAAAAAATTATAAAATTTCAGCTTTTTTTGGGGTGATGAAAAAAAAATTAAAAAAAAAATGTTCTCATTTTTTTTTTCTGTTTTACCCGGTATCATTGCGTAAATCCTTTTAAAAAGCACTGTATTACTCCTAAACATTAATTTTTTTCTTGATTTTTCAGGTATCTTCTAAACATGCAAAACTACCATTTTTTTGCAACAATGAAACATTTTCAAATAATCGAAAGTTATAAAATATTTTCCAAAATTTCTACAATCCAGTACAAAAATCCACTAAATAAAACACCAACTCCAAAAAAAAAAAAGGCTAAATTTAATCACTAAACTATAAACAATTTTACTACCTAACTAATTATATACAGTTTCTTTTAATCCCCTTTTGTAGTCTGTGCCTTCTATAATTATGTTACCTAACTTAACTGACTACCCACAGAATCCTTTAACATTAATTTAATTAGAAACTTATTTTAAAATTAAAACTTCTTTAAAATTAAACCTAGTTAGGTTAGGTAGTGTATAGAATGAGACTGCAAAATGCAATTAAATATTCAGAAACTAACATATAATGAGGTAGGTATTAAAATAGTTTATCGTTTATGGATAAAAAATATGGTTCATCTTATGAGTGAGTGTTTTGTTCAATGGATTTTTGTACTGAAAAAGTTAAACAAATTTAATAATTAGGTATGGGTATGAAGTTGTATGTAAATATTATGTATTATTTTTTTTCTGTTTAGCTCCCAGTTGTTTTTTAATGGCGGTTTTGTTTTTAATACGCTTTTACTAGTTTCACATGTGGGTTTGTCAATATGTATGTAACTCTGAATAAAAGATAAAATTCACGTTCTTTAAAAATATAAAAGTGATATATTTAATACTATTGTTAATACTAAAGGCTAAACTATATTATTACATGTTGATGTTATTGAATGCTATTATTAGTACTAAAAGCTAAACTATATTACACTAGCAAAAATACCCGGCGTTGCCTGGGTCAATAATAATATTGAGAAACAATTTATATACTCACCTTTGTTTTTTTTTCCTGAACTGAAAGAACTCAGAACACACCGCTTGGCGATTTTTAAAATGTCGCCAAATTTTTGCGTAACTGTTTTGGGATACCTAGAATAATTTTGCTCCCCTACTTACTTTATGAAAATACATTAAGTATTATTATGTCACTAATTTTTGTCACAGAGAAATAGTTGTCAAATTCTGAGATACTATTGCTGACCACAAAATGACGTTAAAAGTTTTTGTCCTAAATGATTTCGAAATTAATAGGGAACATTTAGCAGTTATTTATGCAAAAATGCAAATTAGTGGTAATTTTAGTCTTGTTTAAGGGTTTTATTAATTTAGTATGTGGATTACTTGACTTTTTGACATAATTTTAAAAAGGTTTTTAATGGATACATTCGGAATCGGAAAACAAAAGAAAAAAAACTGAACTTTTCAAATGTGGGAGTATTATATCAATGATGGATATTTTGCTGAAGTCGATAAATATCAGACAATAATCAGTTTATTTTGGCTACTTCGTGTAAAAAGTAAAGTATTATTACGTAGTCTTCGGCACAAAAATAGGCGTCAGTTGAAAAAATCGCCGAGAATCTCAGTTATTAAAATCTTGCAGCAAATTTGGCAAAATTCCTGTTCAATCGGATACTAAGGAACTGCCCTATTATAAGTACCAGAGAAAGTGACCAATCAAAGCAAAGAAATTTAAGAAATACCGTTAAGTTGTATTTAAAGCTCCATCAAATTCGAAAATAATGAACCTAATCAATTTATTAGTTGCCAATCTCTTCTAGCGGTTACGTTACTGATACTCTAAAACACATATTTACAAAATTCGAGAAAATAATTGACGCCGTGAACAATCTACTAATGTTTTAAAATACAAATCATAGAGTAAAAGCTCGTTCAAGAGCTGGCGCGTTCGTTTCCAATGTCTATGTAAAAACCATGAAGCTGAAAAAAAATTACTTTTTGATTTGACTTGAGAAAAGCCTTGAACATTTAATGCAAAAAGCGGAAATGATATACGCAATTCTAGCTATCGACAGGGAGTTGAGATGATGCACTAAATACTGAATTACTTTGCTGGAAGCCTTCGCGGATTTATGCGAAAAATGTACCTTAAATTGGAATGAAAAAAGCGCTACCAATCAAACTTTTTCGAATATCGTTATAAATTATAGCCTATGTGTTATTCTGATGTATAAGCTACATTATGGTAAAAGTTTCATTAAAATCCATTCAGTAGTTTTTGCGTGAAAGAGGAACAAACATCCAAACATCCAAACATCCAAACTTTCGCATTTATAATAGTATTAAGATGTTGATGTATTATAAGGTGCATGTAAACTTCTAATTTGAAATTGTTTAAAGCTTTATAGTTTGATTAACTCTAAAAGCGTATTTTTTAGTTTTTTAAACTTAGATTTAATTATTTATTTAAAAATAATTTTGTATGAAAAATTAGAAATCAACAAAATCTAAAATTTGTTTTGTCTTCTACACTACACTAATAAATTCCTTATATTTATGGCTTTCATATGAAATGTGTTCCAAAATCATCACCGAGATGCTTATAGTAACCTTTTAAGCACAAGTTTCTCTGCAATCGTGTTTCAAATGTTCAATTGTCATGATAACAGGTAACAGGTTTTAACATTTTTTGCATTAGGCTAATAGGGGTGTGTGGGGCAGTAGTGCCCTCTCCTTGTCAAATGCTTTCCAATCCTTAATTTTTGTTACACCTTGCCCCACTTTGCCTGGGACTGTGTTACTCTAGGCACCAAGATAACCTTAAAGCAAACTAAAAGCAACTAAAAAGCAAAAAATAATAGATAACATTTACATAAAATTTTTTACCTATACCTAATTATTAAATTTGTTTAACTTTTTCAGTACAAAAATCCATTGAACAAAACACTCAATCATAAGATGAACAATATATTTTATCCCTAAACGATAAACTATTTTAATACCTACCTCATTATATGTTAGTTTCCGGATTTTTAATTGCATTTTTCAGTCCCACTCTATACACTACCTAACCTAACAAGGTTTAATTTTAAAGAAGTTTTAATTTTAAAATTAGTTTCTAATTAAATTAATGTTAAAGGATTCTGTGGGTAGTCAGTTAAGTTAGGTAACATAATTATAGAAGGCACAGACTACAAAAGGGGATTAAGAAACTGTATATAATTAGTTAGGTAGTAAAATTGTTTATAGTTTAGTGATTAAAATTAGCGTTTATTTTAGGAGTGGGTGTTTTATTTAGTGGATTTTTGTACTGAATTGCAGAAATTTTGGAAAATATTTTATAACTTTCGATTATTTGAAAATGTTTCATTGTTGTAAAAAATGGTAGTTTTGCATGTTTAGAAGATACCTGAAAAATCAAGAAAAAAATTAATGTTTAAGAGTAATATAGTGCTTTTTAAAAGGCTTTACGCTATGATACCGGGTAAAAAAGAAAAAATAAATGAGAACATTTTTTTTTAATTTTTTTTTCATCACCCCAAAAAAAGCTGAAATTTTATAATTTTTTGGTTTTTCTGGCTTGTTCCTGGATCAGAAGGTATTATTCGATTTTAATATATTTTTCAAAACTTCAGAAGGCTTCATCAAACGTAACTTTTCTGTCCAAGAGCATTAAAATAAAACATTAAAACAAAAATTTTAAAAAATCGCTAAAACACATGAAAATTTTCATTTTTTCAAAATTTCAGGCTCGTTGCGGGAACGGAAGATATTATCCGATTTCAAAAATTTTTGTTTTGTTTTGTAACTCTTCACCAATCGCAACTTTTCCGCACTATTACGATTCGAAAATAAAAACTTAGTTTTTTTCACTCCACCCTAACATACACCTATCTCAATTCGTCATGTTTCATTTTTTTTCTTTTCTTTTTTTCTACAATGTAATTGCTTTAAAGGTGAATCTTTGAACGAGGTACCTTTTTTTCTTCCAATCATGTGCAGTAAACTCTCGATTATCCGCGATCGGATTATAAGCGAGGGTCTCGGGAAAGAAATAAACACAATTAACTGATTTTTTCGAAAAAGCACGAATTTAAATTTTGTTTTTTCTCAACATTTCTTTCCCAAGAGTGCGGTGTACTGCATCCAATAAATTATTTTACCTTTGCGTTATCTTAAGTACCGTTTCTTTAGAGATTTTATATGCTTGAGAACTTCAAATACAAACGATTTTTTATGCTGTACCTATCACGTTTTCAGTTTAATGCAATTATTTTTCAGCAAAAGACATTTTTAATCTTCTTTACCCCTTGTTTTCTTTTTTTTTTTGGATTATCCGCGATTTTCTTTGTCCGCGATACCCGTGCCACCCAATTTCGCGAATAATCGGGAGTGCACTGTATGTTTAGCCAGGTTTTAACCCATTAATGCCTACCGTCCCTTTTTAGGGACGGTCCAAAAAAGGGTCTGAATTTCCCAAAAATGAGCATTTCAACGAAATAATAGTGTTCAATCAGTACCTTGTTATTGTTCCAATTCGTTATTAACAGATTGCATCCTAAAGCTCACACCTCTTGCATTGAAAAAGAGGCTCCTTGTAGCCTCGAAACACGTGTCTGCAGTATACCTGCATATTTGTGCATCTCTAACGTTGGAATAAACTTCACATCTATCGCACAAAGGTATTTATTTTTCTTCAGTTAAAAGATTTTTTTTTCAATTTGATTTTCTGGGTAAAAACTTCGGTCTTGCTTTACTTTTGATATTCCAAGCAAACACAAAACATTTTGAACAGTTATTATTAAAATATATAGGAAATTATGGGTGTTCCGAATCACCCCGCTGATAGGGGTCAATCGGAACACATGTTAAAATTTCTATTTTTTCCCATGAAACCTGTAATAGGTCTCACAAACATGAGTAATATTGATGGGGGAGAACAAGAACAGATAATTACTGTCAAATAAAAGTATAATTTCAATACCAGTAAACGTTTATAATTTGTCAAAATTAAAAATAATTTTGAACTTATGAAAAATGAAAAGTAATTTTAAGAAATGCTTTTGAATTGAAATACAAAGATGTAGCACGAATGGAAGTCACTCATGTCGTCCACAAATATGTACTTGTCCTTAAAACTAGCAATTGTGACTTGGCTTAAGTTTTTTCATAGCATCTTCTGGGATGATCTCTGCCTTTTCTTTATTTTCTTAAAATCTCTGGGTTTCGGAGATTGCCCTGAAAGATGTTTTCGCTTATTCATCACTGTTTGTGTGCTTGCCAGCTTGCCTTTTGCTATATAAAGTCTATATGACTTTCCCCCTCGTATTTTAAATAAAAAGAAGTCTCCTGGAGAAACAAATCTTATGAAATCTGCAACTTATTGTCATTCTAAGATCTAGTTGCTCACGAGAAGGGATAAAAAGTAATAAATCCTCGTCATTGTCTTTATTAGAGGAATTGGGGTTAGAATCTTGATTTTTCAAACAGTTTCCTTCAAATAAGTTTGAATTGGAACAACAGAGCTAAGTGTTCCGATTCCCCCCGCAATTTTTTTCCCTATGGCATTTTTCAGAATTCTTCATTTTTATGACACAATTTATAAAAAATGTAAATTCTAATGTGGTATTCTGTTGTTCAGATACATGTATAATTGAAACATACCACTCTTAGGTTTAAAATATAAGAAGGTTTTTTCTTGCATATGAAGTTTTGCAGTCTATGAAAATGTGATGATTTCTAGCATTCCACGTACAGCCCTCCTTAGAAACCAGTAGCGTTGCTAGATTGACAGAAGTAACTTTTTCCTACTTCCTATGATCTTACCTTTCTAAAAAAAAAATTAATGGCGAAAAATACCCAATAGTATATTTATGAAGAATTTCTTTGTACGGTCTGGAAGTTTTGTTCCGATTGACCCCGCTGTTCCTATACACCCCATTTTACGGTACCCTCTGGGTTCATCCTAACTTTTAAGGGACGATTTTTCTTTCTTTAATAAAAACATTATTTTTTACATGATATTTTTTTATTATTTTTCCTGTCCATTAAACACTGTTTGTAACCAGCATACAAAATATCTTTGGAGAAAAAAAATGTCAGGCATTAATGGGTTAAAAAATTTATTCTGATTGAAAATAAAGTGTTGTGCGTATAAAATCGAGAAGGGAGCCCAAAAACGTTCCTTTACACATCCCCCACTGTTCTGCAGGAAAGTTCTCCCCACCCAATCGGATCAACAAGTCCGCGAAATGTTTTGATTGAAACGAAACTTCATCTCGCGCAGCCACCAGATAACCTCTTCTCTTCCAACTAGAGAGAAAAAGAGAGAGAGAGAAAGAGAGAATCGTTATCGGGCGCAGCGCAGCCGGGGCTCGCCTCTCCCGCGTTTCCTTCCGTTCCAAGAAAAAAAAGTCACTTGTTTGGCAGCAGATAAGGCCCGCGCATTTCTCGGATCGAAACGGAATTCTATGTCGCAAATGAGAAATAGACGTTGGGACATGTCACAAGTTGCGAGTGGTAACTTTGTGTAAAAGCGTCTGCTGGCAGCAAAATGATGTAATTTGCTGGCAACCGAAGCTTGAGACTGAAAAAAAATAATAGTGGCCAGTAAACCCAAAAAAGGGAGGGGCCACTTTGGCTTTGTTGGTGGCTACTTTGAACAAAAAGTTTCAAAATTGCAATCCCACATCACTTCATTCTACATAAATTAATATTACACTACGTACTTGCATATATATTACTGTATATAAAAGAAAGGTGTCTAAAAAAAACTTTGAAACCTTTTCTGAAAAAAAAAAATATTCATTTTAAAATCCAAATTATTAGACATTATTCAAATAAAACAAAAACTAAACGCATCTGCATACTTGAAGTTGAAAAACATTTCATTTAATTTGCTGATTAATCATAAGTACCTGGCGACCGAGCCTCGCTCGGTTAAAAAATAAAGAGGTTTGAAGTACTTATTTAGATGAACTTTAAAAGCATTTTTGGTATAACTTTGATACCCTATAACTTTTTTTTTTTTTGTGAAAACTTGCCTTTTTACAGAAAAAACGCCGATGTAGATGAACTCAAAAACCAAAACTTTATCTAAATACAAAATTTTATCAAAATCGTTCGAGCCATTTTCGAGATCCGAAATATATATATATATATATACAAGAATTGCTCGTTTAAAGATATTAGATTTGGTCATCTTTGACTATTTTTCCAGCAAAGTTTCGTTGCATTTTCTAGATTGAAATTATGTACTTAGATGTTTTGTATAGCAGATGGGTCTTATTTTCTCTCTAAGTTAACATTAGCAGCCAGTGAGATGCTAATGCGATGCATAGGCAGTTCGTATTTCTGCTCAGCAAAAAAAGTAGGTCGCCTGTTTGGTAACCGACAAAAATCTTGTAGTCGCCAAAAAATAATTTTTAATCGCCACTGGCGAATGGTGACCGCTAGTCTCGACCTACTGGCAACGTAAAATATTTCATATACAGTTCACAGGGGCACCCGAAACTTAAATTTTAGGGAGGGAAAAATTCTCAGTAACCCGAATAAAACTTGAAATTTTACCGAATAATAAAACACATCTTGCATACAAGCCTACACCCAATGAGAAAATATATTGAAGGTGTGGAAAAGAAAGAAAAAGAAAAAAAAAATCCTACAATTTTGCCTTTGTATCTTCTAATTTGCTGAATTGTTTGACAAAATGCGACGTTATGGTAAAAATTTTAAAAAGGAAAAAAAATGAAACCTGTGTTTAAGAAATTGAAAACCGAGATGATCTTTTATCAAAACATGAGCACAGTTCTCAGCGTGTCAGAACAACGATTTCTGGAAGAAATAACTGAACTTTATATTCTTCAAGAAGCTTGGGGTAATCAAAAATTAAATCTGAATTAGGGCTGACTAGACACTTTGGTGCTTTTCGAAGCTTATCTAACCTTAAGGTTCGATTGACAAAGACGAAATTTAAAACAGTTTGAATTTCTTTGAGCAGAACAGATTGAGGCAAGCGATTGATTCAGAGGGTGAATCATTGAATCATGAGGTACTAACAATATTCGAAAGCAGTGTTTAAGGACTTCAATTTCCAAAAAAATACGGATAAAGAGTCCTAGTCCCAGTTCCCCATTGAAGCTCGATTGTTACAAAAATGATCCCCTCTAATTTTTGTATGACTGTATGCAACTGTAGACTATCTTGATTATCGATGAAATGAGGTTCGGCTTATTTTCGAATTTTTTCAAAAGTGAAATGCGAAAAGCGCAGTTGTGGGCAACTATTCATGTCATTATAGGAAGGAATGGGGTTTGGCGTACTTTTCTAAATTTTTCAAAACTGAAATCTGGAAAGCTCAATTTTTGGCAATAATTCATGCCATTATAGGAAGGAATGGGGTTTGGAACTCTCTTAAGGAAATTTTTCGAAACTGAAGTCCCAAAGAATGCAACTATAGATGATCTTCAATGATGATAGGGGATTGGGTTCGGGGAGTTTCTTACTCATTTGTGAAATTGAAACCCTAAAATTTAATTGTAGCAACAGGACTGCCGAGAACCGCTGCTGATCTCCTGTCAGTTTGATTTCCAGTGTCCCCATAAAACTTATAAAAATTATACAACTCCAAATCCATATCCGCAATCCCAAAGGGCCCTTTAGCTTCTGAATAAGCTGCCAGGGCCTCTCGTCGGTAATGGTAAGGTTCAAACTGTCCCCTGGATTTTTTTTCCAAATTAAGGTTCTGAAAACGCAATTTCAGACGATCTTCGATTTGGGGATTTTAAGGGCACTACGCCGGAAAATTTTCTCGGAAAGTTGAAATCTTAAAATTTCCATTGTTGGCCACATTCAATGCCGTTAGGAGAAGAGATGATGTTCGGTATTCTCCCCCCCCCCTCCCACCTCCCGAAAGAAGTTCCAAACTAACCCATTAATGCCTGACATTTTTTTTTTTTCAAACATATTTTGTATACTGGTTGCAAATAGTGTTTAATGGACCAGAAAAAATAATTTAAAAAAAATCACGTAGAAAATAATTAAAAAAAAAATCGTCTTTAAAAAGGGACGTTAGGCACCAGAGGGTTCATACTTTTTTTGCTAAAATTTTTTTGCTGCCTACGATATAATATTTAAAAAGACATTTTATAAGAAGAAATAAAAATTTTCTGGCGCTTTTTTAAACGAAATTTAAATGTTGATAGAAAATGAACTAAAATTGAGTTACTATCAGGAGATTTTTTGTAAGCTTAATATAAAAAAGATATTTATATTTGCTTTTGTGTTTGAATTAGTGGTGTATTTAATTGAATTTTAAAAAATCAAGTCCTAGTTATCATTTTTTAAAAGTTTTCTTGGCTCTCGGAGGCTGGAGCCGCCACTATACTAGATATTGTTAAGAAACTCACAAACACAAAAATTCAACATCGCCGAATTTTAAAACATATAATGCTTGATTTTTAATGTCTTTTTTTTTAAGTCAGGCGCAATAAAGCGCGCCTGGAGAAAGGAAAGCAATGACGTCTGATGGCTGTAATTTCAGTTTTTCATTCACAAAAATTGTATTGCAGCGATTATATCTTCCCATTGCGGAGTTTTCCCCCCTTCCGTTATCAATTATTTTAAGTACATTAATTCACAATGAAAATTGGATTCGTCGAAGGGCAATCCAATAACCTGTCAGCGACGATTATTTTAAACTTTTTGGGTAGAATACCATATTCAAATTTTTAGAAAGTCAATTCGTCAGGAACTTTTGCTAGTTGTGGCAACCCAGAGAAACAGCGTTGCGAAAGAGCGAAGAGTTTCCGCTCGGTACAATAAACAAAGTTTCTTTCTCTATTGGTGGCTTGCGAAAAATTCCCTCAGCCGACGTCACCGTTGCTTGAACTTTAAAAATTATTTTAAAAAACTACCTGTATTGAAAAAAAATTTTTTTGATGATGTTTATGTATGTCTTTTTATCATATTAAAACAAAATTAAAGAGTCGAAAACTTCATTATTGGCCGGCGCAAGCAGCTATTCTAATTTTTTTTAGAATATCGCCATAGCTACATTATTTACCTAGTGCCATGTTGTAGCAAGAAAATGATCGATCAGTATAAAAAGCAAGCAGCTAGTCTCTGCAGGAACTATGAAGTCCAATCTGAAGAAAGCTGCTGGGATAGGTGGTTGCTAAAGGGAAGTAAATGGAAGATTGTACATTATTTTTGTTACATTTTACAATATTATGTTTTTAAGAAAATACAAGTGTAGGAAATCACTTTCAATTAAGAAATTAAATATTTGTACTTTTTGGCTTAATAATGTCACTTGGAACGTGTTTAAAAATAAATGTCCTAAAAAGTTTACCAGTTTAAAATAATTCAATAACTAAACTCTATTTATTAGGTTTAAATGCTAAGAATAAATACCAAAAGAAATGGGTTTAAGAAGCTCCCAAATTTTCCGAAGAAAGAAAAGAAAAAAAAAAAAGGAAAAGAAAACGCAATAAAAAGAAACTAAGTTGATGAAGATTTGGATGACAGGAAAATTTTCAGGAAACATTGCAATCATAGTATTCCCTTGCAAGATGCAATTCTCTAATGGTTTCTCTAGTTAAAAAATCAATTCCGGTTTTATTCTTCTTGGTAAAACCACGTATGGTTCAAAAAATATTTCTCAAAAGGAAAGCAAAATTTACGAAAATTGAACACGCATGGTATTTTCAGGACAAGAGCCGTGTGGCACTTGTGATAAAGATATAACTAGGAATCTTTATCTGCATTCTACAAAAGCAGCAGAAGGCATCATTATTCCAAACATAACAAGAAAGCGATAAAGAGCCAAAAATAAACACCCACCTCTTTCAGCCTCTCGCTGATCGAATCTTCAGCCAGTGGCAATTCTGTAAATGGAAGTCAACAACTTACCACTACTCCTTCCGATTGGGATTCGTCAACTGACACAAATTCTGTCAGTTCTGACTCAAATTGAATTGAGAGGAATCATCCAAAGCAATTAGTTTAAAGTCCCTTATCGCTTTTTTTGGGGGGACATTTTAAACTTATTTTAAAAGCGTTCCAACTTCTGGAGGTAAAATCTTTGATGGTTGGTGAAATAAGTTGACCGAACGCAAAATTCGCGTCTAACAACAAGACATTTAACCAATGCCTACATTCACTTTAGACAACTGCTTCTGATAACAACTGGACACAAAATATTTTCGCCTTCAACCCATTTTCTTTTTCATTTGACAACTTGCTGTTCAGAATAGTTATGAAGAGTTCAGTTTGGAGCATGAGAAACGATACTTACTTGAAGAGGTTTTGATATCCCTGATACACACTAACAGCAGCTGGAGTGTTCTAATGTTTGATTGCTTCTTGGAATCAAAGTTCTGATGCTCCGAAGCAACTTGAGATACTAATTTCTGCATGACCAAGACTATCACAGCAAGAATTTCACGATCAGTCTGATCGCCAAGAGGACTGTCATCGACAGATTTGTCTGTGGTAAAAGCAGCAACTCTTCGCGATTTGGTCGCCGTCGCAGGAAAAGACACAGAGGATATCCTGCAGATCGGTTGTTTTTTGCCGGACATTGGACATCCACTCTGGAACCGGACATGCCCAGCGGACACAGGATACGATAAAGAACAAACTGAGGTAAGAACGGATTTTGAATTCCTTCCCCTTTCAATAACATGCGAACGAAGTACGAGACCAGAGACTGGATCGACCTTCTCCAGTTGCATCAAATACTGACAAGCACTCTGCATATCGTTCAGAAAACGAAAGCTTATATGCTCTTTTGGGAAATTGTTCATTCCCTTTTACTGCAAATTAATTCTTTAAATACTCACTTTTAATCTAATATAAGCTCTAAATTCAAAACATGTGCTGTATTTATTCTGACTACTAAGCAAAATTTAATTATTTAAAATCCTTACTTATAAAATAGTGACACAAGCTTTATTGACAAACCAAACCAACGTTCTTCTTTAAACGGTCAATTATAGAGCTCATGCGTCTGTTCTATTGAATCAGCGATGTCCACCATAGCAGTATGGAAGCTGATCTGCAGTCATACGCGCAATGTTCCGGAACTTTTCAAAATAATCGATAATCAACGTTCAGTATTATGAGTGATTGTTACAGAGTTGAAACTAACTTGTTAAAAATTGGTATCTAAAACACAAACTTAGCATTATTAAATAAGCAAGTACGTACTGTATTATTAAAACAAGCCAACTTTTGTCAAGAATTCGTAACATTTTACAAATGACTTTTATCTGATTTTTGTCACATAAAAGAAGCGTATATTTTCTTCGAAAATCATCATTTCTCAAGCAGCAGTAATAAAGCTTCAAATAAATCCTCTTACAAAACTTTGCATTCAGAAAAACAAGCTTTTTACATTTAGGTAAAACATTCTTTCAGAAATTTCAAGAGTGATTATGTGTTGTAAAATTCTTCCTCCTCTTCATTATTGTATTGTAAAATTCTTCTTCCTCACTCACACTTTATGGTAATCTGAAAACTCTGATTAACATCAATGCGCTCAGACTCAGTGGCTCCTAAGAGTTTGTGGCTACAAAACTTAGTTTTTTTTTCATTGTTTTCAATTTTTGAAAATTAATCAAATTTTTTAAACTCATATTTCAATGTTTAATTACTTTTGAAATTTTTAATCGACATTTCAGTAATATTTTCTGGTAGTTACCAAAAGGATTATTCGTGAAGTGTATAACTTTATTTTACTTCAGTTGGAGCCAGTGGTTCAAATACGAGATACCATATTCATTTTGGTACCTACCGATTTACCTGTTCACTCAAAATGCATATTTTTAGTGCCAATAACTCTTTAAAACATTCATGAAGATGATCGTAGGGTTCAAAACGCAGAATACCAGTTTTAAGCGGTCTAAAACAAAATTATTACAAAAGAAAGTAAAATCACGCTTTTCAAAAGGTGGTTCAAACACGGGATACTTGTATTTCAAGAAGTTCTGTCAAGAACTAAACGAGCATACTTTCCTGTACATCGACATCGGCATTCTAGCATCTGATCAATATTCTCTTGATTATCTGAAACTGAAAATTATGTCAAACATACCTTTATAGCACTTAAAGCTGATTTCTAAAAGCAAAATGTACCCCTCTCATCAGATGAAATCGACACGTAAAAAGTAAATAAACGAGTAAATAAAGTTTTGTCACACCTTTTAAAGAATGTAACTGTCAAAGTTCTTCCGTAGAAAAATTCCACTATCGTTTTCAAAAGAAAAAATAAATAAATAAATAAAATAAAATAACAAAGAACATCAAAACACATTTTGTCAAAGAAAGAAAAAAAAAAACTCGTTCGTTAATAAAATGTCTCGAATTTCATTTTTAATCCGTTGCCAGTTGTTAAATATAAATAAAGAATAAAAGGCTCTCGTGAAATAAAAAATTTTGTTAACAAAAAAAATCGTCTGCCAAAAAAAAACCAATAATAATGATAATAAACTGAACAAAACAAATGAATAAAAAACAAAAATCGTCTGCCCAGTCAGTCATTTTTTTTCTGAGTCTGCATTTCCGCCATGTTTGCAGAGTCGGAGTCGGAATCCTCACAGAAGATTATTCAGAAAAGTACTTTACAATACATTATTTATCAAAACCATTTTCTTACAAAGTTAGTTTGAAGGAAATCCGCCTTTAAGTTCAGAATCAACATTCAATTTAAATTTCCCCGTAGGCGCTCATGTTAAAATTTTTTCTGAACGGTTCATCATTGAACGAAAAATGGTTCAAATTAAAAAGTGAAATATGGGAATGAGTCTCTCCGAGATCTTTCGAACAAAAAAAAGTTTATTCAATTCGGACGGTTCACTTAAAAGTTATTAGGTAGGGAAAGGCTGTTTGAACGGCTCAATGTTGAACGAAAAAATGTTCAAATTGAAAATTTAAATACGGTAATGAAGTATCCTTGCTGAGATCTTTCGAACAAAAAAAAGTTTGTTTAAATCGGACTGTTCACTCAAAAGTTATTAGGGGTGAGAGCTTGTTTGAACGGTTCAATGTTGAACGAAAAATTGTTCAAATCGGAAATTTAAAAACGGGAATGAAGTATTCTTGATAAGATCTTTCGAACAAAAAAAAGTTTGTTCAAATCGGACTGTTCACTAAAAAAATAGTTTCGCATGACAGGTTGTTTGAACGGTTCAAAGTTGAACCAAAGATTGTTCAAATCGGAAATTTAAAAATGGGAATGAAGTATTCTTGATAAGATCTTTCGAACAAAAAAAAAGTTTGTTCAAATCGGACTGTTCACTAAAAAGTTAGTATCGCGGGACAGGTTGTTTGAACGGTTCAAAGTTGAACCAAAAATTGTTCAAATCGGAAATTTAAAAACGGGAATGAAGTATCCTTGCTGACATCTTTCGAACAAAAAAAGATAGCTTAAATCGGACTGTTCATTCAAAGTTATTAGGGGTGAGAGCTTGTTTGAACGGTTCAATGTTGAACAAAAAATTGTTCAAATCGGAAATTTAAAAACGGGAAAGAAGTATCCTTACTGAGATCTTACGAACAAAAAAAGTTAGTTTAAATCGGACTGTTCACTCAAAAGTTATTAGGGGTGAGAGCTTGTTTGAACGGTTCAATGTTGAACAAAAAATTGTTCAAATCGGAAATTTAAAAACGGGAAAGAAGTATCCTTGCTGAGATCTTACGAACAAAAAAAGTTAGTTTAAATCGGACTGTTCACTCAAAAGTTATTAGGGGTGAGAGCTTGTTTGAACGGTTCAATGTTGAACAAAAAATTGTTCAAATTGGAAATTTAAAAAGTATGGAAGTACTCTTAATAAGATCTTTCGAACAAAAAAAAGTTTGTTCAAATCGGACTGTTCACTAAAAAGTTAGTATCGCAAGACAGGTTGTTTGAACGGTTCAAAGTTGAACCAAAGATTGTTCAAATCGGAAATTTAAAAACGGGAATGAAGTATTCTTGATAAGATCTTTCCAACAAAAAGAAGTTCATTCAAATCGGAATGTTCATTCAAAAGTTATTAGGGGGGGGGGGGGACGGACAGGCAGACCGACCGACCGACACACAAATTCCCCATCACAATACCCTACTTTCAAATTTTTAATTTTTCGATATTTATTTTACTTTTGTGTTTCTTTTTGACTTTGTTTTAGACTTGGCGATATTTTTTAGATGCATTAAGCCAC